>SJYB01006527.1:25864-36711 GCA_006408585.1 Antidorcas marsupialis | reverse complement strand
TAAAAAAAAAAATTGAAAAAAAAAAGAAAAAAAGAAAAGCTCTAAATTCCTTAACTTGAGATATCTGGTTTTCTTTAATTAAATATTTATTTAAATATTTATTTTTTTAATTTCAGATACCTGCTCTTATTGCAAAACTCCTATATACCCTGGCTATGCCCCTTGCCTCCTCAGAGCAGTTTTCTCAGGGTTATTTGAAATGTTATCTCTGGGACTTGAAGTCTGCCTCCCAGACTTGACTATCTGCTGAGTAAAACATAACTCTCAACTTTTAGATTGTGTTTTTTCCCCAGTCAACACCTCATTGGGGTACAGCTCCTCCAACTTTACATGTTGAACACAGCAGTGAGCTCCTCCACAGTCGATTTTTCCTGTCTAAAATGAAGTGGGACTTCGAGAGCACACCAAGAAATGTGGGACTCCCTCTATAGTCATGGAATGCTTGTGTTATCTCTCATGAGTGGTGAAATAAATGTTATACTTAAGAGACTAATCTTTTACTCCATTTGAATCTTCATTAAGTCACATTTCTCAGGACAGTTTCGGTAACTATTATAGACTAATCTTAAAAGTGAACTAACTGCATGTGTATTACTCTCCATACAAATATTTCATTGTAATTTGAAAATATATGCAGTTTATCAATATAGACTTTAAGTTGGCAATAGCAATACTTCTTCTAGAGTTAAATACCCAGCAGTCATAAGTGTAAGTCAAAGAAATTTTGTCTGAGTGTGGATTATCTTTTTAAAAAAAGACAGCACCTTTTGATATGCAGGTAAATATGGTTAGAAAATTTTTATCACTTAATATTTATATTTTAATATAACAATTATGACATTTGAAAAAAATAAGGTTGATAAATTACATAGAGGCTGTTTCTTTTCACCCCAAGAATGCTGCAGTACATGTTTTCTGATGAAGAAGAAATCCAACTGGACAACTTAGGGGAACTTCCACACCTCGCATCTCTCACTCACCAGTTAATGCTCCTGTGGACTTACAAGTTTTTCACAACCTAAAAGTTAAGAGTTACATTTTATTCAGTAAAAAGAATATTAGAATTATTTTCCAAAACTCTTCAGAATAGAACTAGGATCAAAGGTACACAAAGTGAAGAAATCTATTTGAATTAATATGAAGAATAAAGTTGTGATAATTAAAGTGGTCCAACAAGGAACTGTGCACTATGTACCGATATATTTAGCCCATGGATATTGGAAGTATTCAAGCAGGGGTTTTCCCATAAGATTGATTGTCAAACAGATTCCTGTAAGGATTCATGTTGTAATTTCTGTGGTGTTCTTGGATTCCAACTGCTTGTCACAAGTGTGGCATAGTGTCAACTATATAGGAGACTTCTAACTGAGATATAAAGTTCCTGAGTTGCTTTGTCCAAACAAGTAGTCTAAAACTCACTTAAATATAAACTCAACTTGATTTTTGTAAGGCAGGTGCAAAGTCACCTCTCATTACATTATTGTCTCATTTCATCTAAAACAGTGAATATGCATTTTTTTCAAAAATGTGAGCCTAAGCTTTCCAAAGATTTGGATTTTGCAATAAAAGCCCTCTCAAAATAGTCTGTATTATATATAAACTTACAGAAAACACTGATTTTCACCCCACAACCAACCCCAGACAGAACACACCAAAATTTTAAAACAGAATAATAATAAAATTATTATTAATTATTATTAATAAAATTAAAACAAAATAATAAAAACAGAAGCAAAACAGATTCACTGGCAGCTAACAGAGGAAACCTCTCGTGTAATAGGTACAGTATTGCCTTNTCTCAAAATAGTCTGTATTATATATAAACTTACAGAAAACACTGATTTTCACCCCACAACCAACCCCAGACAGAACACACCAAAATTTTAAAACAGAATAATAATAAAATTATTATTATTATTATTATTAATAAAATTAAAACAAAATAATAAAAACAGAAGCAAAACAGATTCACTGGCAGCTAACAGAGGAAACCTCTCTTGTGTAATAGGTACAGTATTACCTTTTTAAAGGAAATATTTTGGGAGCTTTAATTGAAGTAGGAAAAAAGAGATAAGTTTCAGAAAAAGAAGACTGTCAGATTTTTTACAGGCAGATTCGTTATTCTTTCTCCATAATAGGAAAAGAAATCAGTGGCTACGGGTTGCATGAACATGCTGTTATAAAACAGAAAGTTGAAATCTGGATCCAGGCCAAGGAATAAAAGCATCATCTTATATATTTACTTAGAGAATGTAAAAAGTTCATGTTAAGGTTAAGAAGCTGGCACAATACAGAGGTTTCATCAATGTTTACTCTAAGTTTGGCTATAGTACATGTATATAAAATGCCTAAAATTAAATCCATAATTGGCCAAATGTAGTACGTTTGAAGTTACATAAAATATTTAGCCATGTTTTAGCATTCGTCATTGTCTGTTTTAAACATAAAGAGCTTTGATTTATGCTATTATTAGTTCTTGTGACAAAATGGGTTTCCTTAAGAGAACTATATTAATAGAATCTTCCTCATGCTAGGAATAATAGTTACAGAATTAAGAAAATTTGAAAAATTTTGTTTTTACCCACAGTAAAATATTTTCACTGTATTTTAATAATTCCTTCTTCCTTTAAAGGGCTTCCCTGGTGGTGCAGAGGTTAAAGCATCTGCCTGCCATGTGAGAGACCTGGGTTTAATCCCTGGGTCGGGAATATTTCCTTTAAAAAGCTGAAGAAAATATTTTATATTTATGCCTTTATTTGCTATCTGTTTGTTAAAATTCTGTGGCCATACATTCAATTTTATTTAAAGGAGACAATAAATAGAGTTACACAGAATAAAANGTGCAGAGGTTAAAGCATCTGCCTGCCATGTGAGAGACCTGGGTTTGATCCCTGGGTCGGGAATATTTCCTTTAAAAAGCTGAAGAAAATATTTTATAGTTATGCCTTTATTTGCTATCTGTTTGTTAAAATTCTGTGGCCATACATTCAATTTTATTTAAAGGAGACAATAAATAGAGTTACACAGAATAAAATAAAAATAAAATTTTAACAAAGCAAAATGGCATATTAAAAGGGGGCAAAAAGGTGTCTAATGAATAAATTTCTATTAAAAATCTTACGATGTATTTGCACCACAATTTTACTGCAGCACTATTTACAATAATCAAGACATGGAAGCAACCTAAATGTCCATCAACAGAGGAATGGATAAAGAAGATGTTGTAGATATATACACAATGGAATATTACTCAGCCATTCAAAAAGAATGAACTAATGCCATTTGCAGCAACATGGATGGACCCAGAGAACATCATACTGAGTGAAGTAAGTCAGACAGAGAAGGGGAAATATCATATGACATTCTTATATGTGGACTTTATAAAGAAATGATACAAATGAACCTCCTTAAAAAACAGAAAGAGACTATGGACAGAGAAAACAATCTTATGATTGCTGAGGGGAAAGAATAGTTAGGGAGTCTGGGATATTTGTTATATTTCTGTTATACTGGAAATACTGTATAGCACATGGAACTCGGCTCAAAAATGCTATGTGGCAGCCTGGATGGGAGGAAAGTTTGAGGGAGAAAGGATACTTATATATGCATGGNGCTGAGGGGAAAGAATAGTTAGGGAGTCTGGGATATTTGTTATATTTCTGTTATACTGGAAATGAGTAACCAATAAATACCTACTGTATAGCACATGGAACTCGGCTCAAAAATGCTATGTGGCAGCCTGGATGGGAGGAAAGTTTGAGGGAGAAAGGATACTTATATATGCATGGCCGAGTCACTGAAATGATCACATTTTAATCATCTATACCCCAATACAGAATATAATAATCATTACAGTTTAAAAAAATCTTATAATGTATTACATTGGAATGTATGTTGTAAATCTCTTGGAAAAGATTTTGGGAATAAGTACCAAGACAATTAATGTATATATTGGTTAGTTAGTGGTTCAGTTCAGTTCAGTTCGGTCACTCATTCATGTCCCACTCTTTGAGGCCCCATGGACTGAAGCATGCCAGGCTTCCCTGTCCATCACCAATTCCCAGAGCTTGCTCAAACTCACATCCATCCAGTCGGTGATGCTGTCTAACCATCTCATCCTCTATCATCCCCTTCTCCTCCTGCCTTCAATCTTTCCCAGTATCAGGGTCTTTTCCAATGAGTCAGTTCCTCGCATCAGGTGGCTAAAGTACTGGAGTTTCAGTTTCAGCATCAGTCCTTCCAATGAACACCCAAGACTGATCTCCTTTAGGATAGATTGGTTGGATCTCCTTGCAGTCCAAGGGATTCTCAAGAGTCTTCCCCAACATCACAGTTCAAAAGCATCAATTTTTTTTGGTGCTCAGCTTTATTTATACTGNAGCATCAGTCCTTCCAATGAACACCCAAGACTGATCTCCTTTAGGATAGATTGGTTGGATCTCCTTGCAGTCCAAGGGATTCTCAAGAGTCTTCCCCAACATCACAGTTCAAAAGCATCAATTTTTTTTGGTGCTCAGCTTTATTTATACTGCCACTCTCACCTCCATACATGACTTCTGGAAAACCACAGCTTTGACTAGATGGGCATTTATTGGCAAAGTAATGTCTTTAATTTTTAATATGCTGTCTAGGTTGGACATAGCTTTTCTCCCAAGGAGCAAGCATCTTTTAATTTCATGGTTGCAGTCACCATCTGCGGTGAATTTGGAGCCCCCTAAAATAAAGCCTGTCACTGTTACCATTGTTTCCTCATCTATTTGCCATTAAATGATGGGACTAGATGCCATGATCTTAGATTTCTGAATGTCTACTTTTAAGCCAAATTTTTGCTGTCCTCTTTCACTTCCATCAAGACCCTCTTTAGTTCTTCTTTGCTTTCTTCCATAAAGGTGGTGTCATCTACATATCTGTGATTATTGATATTTCTCCTGGCAATCTTGATTCCAGTTTGNAAATCACAGCAGGATCCTCTATGATCCACCTCCCCGTATACTGGAAATAAAAGCAAAAATAAACAAATGGGATCTAATTAAAATTAAAAGCTTCTGTCTTTAATTTTTAATATGCTGTCTAGGTTGGACATAGCTCTTCTCCCAAGGAGCAAGCATCTTTTAATTTCATGGTTGCAGTCACCATCTGCGGTGAATTTGGAGCCCCCCAAAATAAAGCCTGTCACTGTTACCATTGTTTCCTCATCTATTTGCCATTAAGTGATGGGACTAGGTGCCATGATCTTAGATTTCTGAATGTCTACTTTTAAGCCAAATTTTTGCTGTCCTCTTTCACTTCCATCAAGACTCTCTTTAGTTCTTCTTTGCTTTCTTCCATAAAGGTGGTGTCATCTACATATCTGTGATTATTGATATTTCTCCTGGCAATCTTGATTCCAGTTTGTGCTTCATCCAATCTGGCATTCCACATGATCTACCCTGCATAAGATCAACAAGTAGGGTGTCAATATGTAATCTTGATGTACTCCTTTCCCTATTTGGAATAAGTCCATTGTTCCATGTCTGGTTTTAACTGTTGCTTCTTGACCTGCATATAGATTTCTCAGGAGACAGGTAAGATTGTCTGGTATTCCCATTCTTGAAAAATTTCTGCAGTTGGCTGTGATCTACACAGTCAAAGGGTTTGGCATAGTCAATAAACCAGAAATAGATGTTTTTTCTGGAACTATCTTCCTTTTTCTATGATCCAATAGATGTTGGCAATTTGATCTCTAGTTCCTCTGCCTTTCCCAAATCCAGCTTGAACATCTGGAAGTTCATAGTTCACGTACTGTTGAAGCCTGATTTGGAGAATTTTGAGCATTATTTTGCTAGCATATGAAATGAGTGCAATTGTGGGGTAGTTTGAGCATTCTTTCACATTGCTTTTCTTTGGGATTCAAATGTAAACTGACCTTTTCCAGTCCTGTGGCCACTGCTGAGTTTTCCAAATTTGCTGGCATATTGAGTGCAGCACTTTCACAGCATCATCTTTCAGGATTTGAAATAGCTCAGCTGGAATTCCATCACCTCTACCAGCTTTGTTAGTAATGATGCTTCCTAAGGCGCACTTGACTTCACATTCCAGGATGTCTGGCTCTAGGTGAGTGATCACACCATCATGATTATCTGGGTCATGAAGATCTTTTTTGTGTAGTTCTTCTGTGTATTCTTGCCACCTCTTCTTAGTATCTTCTGCTTCTGTTAGGTCCATACCATTTCTGTCCTTTATTGAGCCCATCTTTGCATTAAATGTTCCCTTGGTACCTCTAATTGAAGAGATCTCTAGTCTTTCCCATTCTATTGTTTTCCTCTATTTCTTTGCATTGATCACTGAGGAAGTCTTTCTTATCTCTTCTTGCTCTTCCTTGGAACTCTGCATTCAGTGAGTATATCTTTCCTTTTCCCCTTTTCCTTTCACTTCTTTTCTTTTCTCAGCTATTTGAAAGGCCTTCTCAGACAAACATTTTGCCTTTTTGCATTTGTTTTTCTTGGGTGGGTCTTGATCACTGCCTCCTGTATAACATCACAAACTTCCATCCATAGTTCTTCAGGCATTTTGTCTATCAGACCTAGTCTCTTGAATCTATTTGTCACTTACACTCTATAATCCACTTCTATAATCATAGAATAATGCACAGTTCAGCTTTTTATTAACATGAAATGATAGTCAAATAAGAGACCAGGTAATAGAAGAACACATGCAATATAAACATTTTTATGTACATAGAAAAAATAGTATAGAAAAGAATACTAACTATTAACAATGATTATGGCTAAGTTTGTAGGAGTAGAGAATGGACAGCCTGATGAACATCTTACATGAAATCTTTTAAAAATATTTTAAAATGTTTTCTTATCACATTAATCACATTTCTTTTTACTCCCTAGTATACAGAAAAAGTTGATCATTAAAATCTTTATGAAATTACTTTAACATAGTTTGCATGCATGCTAAATCGGTTTAGTTCTGTCTGAATCTGTGTGACCCCATGGAGCATCGCCCACCAGGCTCCTCTTTCCATGAGATTCTCCAGGCAAAAGTACTGGAGTGGGTTGCCAATCCCTAGCCAGGGGATCTTCCCAACCCGGGGATTGAACTTGTGTCTCTTGTGTCTCCTGCTTTGGCAGGCAGGTTCTTTACCACTAGCGCCACCTGGGAAGCCCAGTGTAATTTTTAACACTCAAAGCAAACTACAATATCCCCAAAATATTAGTGATTATGTTCCTTCTATATTCTGTTTGAATTCTTTGCTGCCATCTTCTGGAATTTGGTTACTAATGCATGCCATAGGATTTCTTTCCCCTTCGAGGGGGTAGGGAGGAACTTTCCAAAGAGAAAAAGAAGAAATAATTGCAGTACAATGCTAAACCGAATTAGCTTCTGTACATGGTGCTGAAGATTTTGTTTTGTTTTCATCACTTATCACCAGGCTCTGGCCTGTCTTTCCTTGAAAATTCTGAAAGGGATGATCTGTTATAAGGAGACTTCCCACTCTGTGATGCCTTTCCACAGAAACTCATAAAGTTTACATGAAGTTCTTATGTAAAAACATGTAAATCAGTGATGTTTCTTCTCTATCCTCAAATCAGATTTGTGCTAAAAAGACAAAGCAGGAAGGCCAAGTAATTTCAAAAAGACAAACAGGAGGGGGGAGCTACACATGGAAGAAAGAGCAGAAATACATTATGCCCCACGCGCCACTACAGTAGGAAAGAGAGAACATTAGGTCAGCTCCTGAAGAATAATATTAGTTTTTATATATGAAGTTTTATTAGTAGTAAAAATTTATAAAAACTGTAATTATATAATGAAGTCTGTGTAGCAAATCAATCTTGTCTGGGACATTTCACAGACAGAAATATTTTTCAAACCTACCTGTGTCTCGAAATGTTCCCATACCATACATACCATATATGCCATATATACATATATACCACGCATACCATACCATAAGAAAGAACCCTTGCCCCACGAACTTCTGGAAACAATACCTGTGTCTCCCCATCTCACTTTTTCTCACCTCCCATTCACTTCTAGATGTAATGCAATTATGCTTCGCCTTCTTTCTCACCCATTTGAATGCAGGTAAGTGTTTAATCTGAGGGAGGGGAGAATAAATATCCTGATTTGTAACACTGTGGTGCTTGAAAATTCCACCGTGACTGATTTCAAGCCACTAGCTTGATGCTGCTGGATGAAGGGCTGGGACGGGATGTGCAGAAAGAATTCCTGCCAGTACCAGCATCTCTAACACATCTCTGACTTCTCTACCATTACTGTCCTCACCTGAGTACTGTGCAAATTCCAGGGGCCTCCTGAGGGACAAAATCAAACCCTCCGTTCCTGCCTCTGTGTGATGATTCAGACAGCATTGGGTGCTCCCTTATTTGTGGACCATCTCCTCTGGTTTTCCCTCAATGTCTCTGGCAGTCATTCCCTTCCCGGGCTTCTCACAGCCCCTGCTCACACCCAGGCTGAAGGCCTTCACTCTCTCCCATTTCCGCTCCTTATTTTCCCAGCCTCACACCCACTGACATATATTTCAGGCTCCTCAATTACAGCAAGTCCAAACCCAGCATCATATCGTCTCCTTTTACCCTGTTACTTCCCCAGCACACATTTTTCACTAAATTTCTAGTCGTATTATTTAAGATACTTTAAAACGTATCCATTCCCTTCTAGTTTCACTGCAGTTCCATGGCCATGTCACAGCTCTCCCGAGCTTTGTGGGTGACACTGTAACGGAGCAAAACCCTCTGACAGCCCGTGCCCCACCCTACATCCTCTGCATGGGGCCCAGACAGTGCCCGTGACATAAGATGCTCCATTTTGCACCATTTTAAGAAGAAGACTCAAGGAGATGGGAACAAATTGACCCTGGAGCTGAAGATGAATTGTACCTAAAATAATCAAGAAGACGCTGATCAGACCATTGCATGATCAATTCCAAGAGGACAGTCAGAGCTGACTGCTGTTCTGAAAGTAGTGCCCTCCTTCCACCTACACACTTCTGAAATGCCCCTTTAAAAGCTCTTGCTCCATGGTTGGCAGCTGGGAGTTGGCTTTTGGATATGCATCCACCTTCTCCCCAGATTGCTGACTTCCTGCACAAAGCAAGCTTTCCTTCCCAACTTTCCAGTACTGGCTTTCAAGGGGCAAGCAGCCAAACCTAAGTTCAATAACAATATCTTTTTTTTAGTTTCTAATTTCTTTAACCTTCAAGTCGTCTTTCAATTATTTCCTAGTTTTTTTTCCATTTCTCCTACACAGCAAAATATTAATTTCAATCAGTTTAAGGCATCTTATTAACTCCCTAGTCAGTGTCCTAGGGAGCCACATATCAGGCTATCACTAGCTTTTAGCTCCTGGATAGACCATGATTGGCCCTGCTTCCTTGTAATGTGGAGCAGAAAAATGAATAAGACATATTAACATAGAAATAAATAAATATTTCCCAGTTTTTCCCATTCTGAGTAGTAGGAAGTTGACTAGAAAATATCATGAGTATGAAAATTTGGCACAAGTCTTGTATTAATTTCCTATTGCTGTCATAGCAAATTACTACAAACAGTGACTTACAACACACATTTATTCTTTTATACTTAGGCGGGCAGAAATCTAAAGTGAGCGAAAGGGCTAACCCTTTGAAGAATCTAGTCTTCTCTAGCGTCTAAGAGGCCGCCCACGCCTTCTGACGGCTGGCCCCAAGCCACTCCAGTCTCCACTTCCATTACACTGCCATTACCCCCTCTCTCTGCCTCTTGCTTTGCCTGCTCTCTTTATCCCACCCAGATAATCCAGGATAATCTCTGCACGTTAAAATTTTTAACCAAATCATTCTGCAGAATCCCTTTTGACATGCTCTGGTGATTAGGACATTGATTTTGGAGGAACATTCCTCCCCGCCATCGCTGTTAAGAGCACTGGCTCTAGGTTACCCTGCCTAAATCCAAATCCTTCTCCTATCAATTAATAGCTATAATATCTTGGGGAAAAATGGTTTTCATGCCTTCCACTTTCACCTGTAAAACGTAGATATAAAAAGCACCAATTTCACTGAGCTTTATAAGGAATAAATGAAGTGATACGAGTAAAGTATAGGATCAGTTAGTAACATACAGGTAGTAAAAATGGTATCCACTCAGATCATTTATCTTTCTCTAGAACAATATCTGTAGGGGGCATTTAATTAAGGACATTATCCTAATAAAAAAATTAATATGTTCAGAATGACAAGTTCTGAGCTGGAACCATGAGGAATCACATTTCTCTTGCTGCATAACTCATTTATCTCTACATAAGAGCTCAAAAGAATATATACTGGAATATTTGACTCACAATGGCCAGTTTTCCATGACTCATAAGAAACTGAAAAGCACTTTATCCAATGTAGTTGGTCATGGTTGTCTATCCCAAGATTCTAATATCTCCTTTCTATAAGCCTCTTGTTTCTATAAGCCTTCTATAAGCCACAAGTATTGACTGGCAAATGCACTTGAATCTGGGTGCTTTTTCCTATTCTCTGCCAACATGGGCATGCAGTGTTTAATGTAAACATAATCTTTATCAATTGACATCCATAGGGAATTGCTTTTGTAGTATACCTCTCAAAATGTTAGATGGGTGCTTTGTGTTTTCAACCAGCAGTGAGTACAAGGATCTTTGAGTATAAGATTCTTTGTCTCCATTGTGTATATGTACCATTGTGTATTACTCAGCCTTTAAAAAGAATACATTTGAATCAGTTTTAATGAGGTGGATGAAACTGGAGCCGATTATACAGAGTGAAGTAAGCCAGAAAGAAAAACACCAATACAGTATACTAACATATACATATGGAATTTAGAAAGATG
>SJYB01006527.1:0-23143 GCA_006408585.1 Antidorcas marsupialis | reverse complement strand
CTCCAGGTGTTTCTTGACTTCCTACTTTAGCATTCCAGTCCCCTATAATGAAAAGGACATCATTTTTGGGTGTTAGTTCTAAAAGATCTTGTAGGTCCTCATAAAACCATTCAACTTCAGCTTCTTCAGCATTACTGGTTGGGGCATAGACTTGGATAACTGTGATATTGAATGGTTTGCCTTGGAAACCAACAGAGATCATTCTGTCATTTTTGAGACTGCATCCAAGTACTGCATTTCGGACTCTTGTTGACCATGATGACTACTCCATTTCTTTTGAGGGATTCCCTGCCTGCAGTAGTAGATATAATGGTCATCTGAGTTAAATTCACCCATTCCAGTCCATTTTAGTTTGCTGATTCCTAGAATGTCAATGTTCACCCTTGCCATCTCTTGTTTGACCACTTCCAATTTGCCTTGATTCATGGACCTGACATTTCAGGTTCCTATGCAATTGGAAGGAGCCACCCGAGGAGCAGAGGCTGCGCAGGTGCAGGAGGGCCTAGAGGAGCTGTCCCACATTGAAGGTCAAGAACGGCGGCGGTAAGGAGATAGCCCTCCTCCAAGGTAAGGAGCAGCCATAAAGAGATACCCCATGCTCAAGGAAAGAGAAACCCAAGTAAGATGGTAGGTGTTTCAAGAGGGCATCAGAGGGCAGACACACTGAAACCATACTCACAGAAAACTAGTCAATCTAATCACACTAGGACCACAGCCTTGTCTAACTCAATGAAACCAAGCCATGCCTGTGGGGCAACCCAAGAAAGGCGCGTCATGGTGGAGAGGGCTGACAGAACGTGGTCCACTGGAGAAGGGAATGGCAAGCCACTTCAGTATTCTTGCCTTGAGAACCCCATGAACAGTATAAAAAGGCAAAATGATAGGATACCAAAAGAGGAACTCCCCAGGTCAGTAGGTGCCCAATATGCTACTTGAGGTCAGTGGAGAAATAACTCCAGAAAGAATGAAGGGATGGAACCAAAGCAAAAACAATACCGAGCTGTGCATGTGACTGGTGATAGAAGCAAGAGGAACAACATATGGTCAAAGATTTAAACACAACGAATGGAATAATAAGAATATTGTATGGAGGATATTTAACCTCAAAGTAGAAGTTGGCACTGATGAGTAATCTGTATGTTTAAGGTAGGTATTAAAAGACTTCAGAAATGAGATATAAATAAAACCCCAAAGTGTTTTCCATGAAAGGAGGCATCCAGTAGGAGGACAATGGATCCACAGAGGTGAGTTTGCTTGACACCTACTGGCTTCACAAGATAAAATAGGGATACTTTCTGGCCCTTACCTAGCTTTACTCATAGAAAAATAACATTATTTTCATGTATTGGAAGCAAGACGACTAATTGTAGAAATTATTATCAAGTAGGGCCAAGAGTGCTGGTTGGGAGTCTGGATGGAGAGATGTTACCAGAAAAGTGGGTTTGCCTGTTGGTGGGTGTTGAGCCAGAAGGTATAACCCAGCCAAAGGTCATGGGAAGGAAAGGCGTATTACTTGCAGAAGTATGGAGAACACCAAGGAACTTTCCAGAGCAGTGTCTCTTCAAACTGCAAAATTGGGGAAGCTTTAATCTATGGGAACAGGCATGTTCAGGCTTCCATGATGGCTAAGACTGTAAAGAATCTGCCTGCAGTGCAGGAGACCTGGGTTCGATCCCTGGTTTGGGAAGATCTGCAAGAGGAGGATGTGGCTACCCACTTCAGTATTCTTGCCTGGAGAATCCCATGGACAGAGGAGCCTGGTGGTCCATGGGGTCACAAAGGTTCTGACACGACTGAGTGACTGACACTTTCAGTTTACAGGCATGTTCATGAAAGGCTTTGGGCCAATGACAAAGCCTTCAGTTGATTGAAGCCTTGAGTCAGAACCAGTCACCATCAGCATCCCTTACATTCCAGCTGACCTAGTCTTGATATAGAAGTCTGTTCTTCATATTCTTTCCCCTTATAGGTTATTACAAAATATTGAGTGTAGTTGTCTACACTATAGACTAGGTTCTTGTTGATTATCTGTTTTACGTTAAGTTTTTAGAATGTTAATTTTGTTTATTTTATTTATATTTTTGGCTGTGCTGCATCTTTGTTGCTGTGCATGGGTTTCCTCTAGTTGCAGCAAGTTGGGGGGTTCTCTTTGTTGTGGTGCGAGGGCTTCTCGTTGTGGTGGCTTCTCTTGTGGTGGGGCACAGGCTCCAGGGCTTGTGGGCTTCTGTAGCTGCGGCACATGGGCTCAGCAGTGTGGCTCCCAGGATCTAGAGCACAGGCTCAATAGTTGAATGAGAAGCCCTCATACTGCAATGAGAAGCACCCGCTCTTCTCAACTAAAGAAAAGTCCACGCAGCAAGGAAGACCTGGTACAGCCAAAGATAGATAATAAATAAATAAAATTATAAAACAGCAACAACATCAGAAACCCACAAAAGTCAGAGCTAATATCAGGTAGCTCAATAATTAGGTCCGGTTGTCTCTAGTTTATCACACTGCAGCCTTCTTTCTGAAATGCAAAAAGAAAGAAAACTACAAGGGGTGGTCTGCAGTAAAAGTAAGCACCAAGATGTAAGTAGAATGGAGTTAAAGGATAATCGATGAAAGATGTAGCTCATGCAGAGTTAGGGAGCAGAAAAGCAAGCTTAGTTACAGACTATAGATTAGGAACAATGAAATAAAATCTTGGAGGGATCAGGCCTGCTTACTGTTCTCTTTATCTTTGTTCTCAGGAAAGAAAAGAAAATCATTTCTCTTTTTCCCTTTTCACTGCAACACTGATAGAAGCAACTTAGACCAGAAGGAGTGGCCTTCAGGAGCCCAGCTTCATTCTCTCGTTCTTTTATAAAAGCACTGTGTCAGAGTTTGAGACACCTCCGGGAGAAAAACAGAAGTTTAATAGCTCCAAAATCACTGCAGATGGTGACTGTAGCCATGATGTTAAAAGACACTTGCTCCTTGGAAGAAAAGTTATGACCAACCGAGACAGCATATTAAAAAGCAGAGACATCACTTTTATGACAAAGGTCCATCTAGTCAAAGCTATGGTTTTTCCAGTAGTCATGTATGGACGGGGGAGTTGGACTATAAAGAAAGCTGAGCACTGAAGAATTGATGCTTTTGAACTGTGGTGTTGGAGAAGACTCTTGAGAGTCCCTTGGACTGCAAGGAGATCCAACCAGTCCGTTCTAAATGAGATCAGNCTTTTTCCCTTTTCACTGCAACACTGATAGAAGCAACTTAGACCAGAAGGAGTGGCCTTCAGGAGCCCAGCTTCATTCTCTCGTTCTTTTATAAAAGCACTGTGTCAGAGTTTGAGACACCTCCGGGAGAAAAACAGAAGTTTAATAGCTCCAAAATCACTGCAGATGGTGACTGTAGCCATGATGTTAAAAGACACTTGCTCCTTGGAAGAAAAGTTATGACCAACTGAGACAGCATATTAAAAAGCAGAGACATCACTTTAATGACAAAGGTCCATCTAGTCAAAGCTATGGTTTTTCCAGTAGTCATGTATGGACGTGGGAGTTGGACTATAAAGAAAGCTGAGCACTGAAGAATTGATGCTTTTGAACTGTGGTGTTGGAGAAGACTCTTGAGAGTCCCTTGGACTGCAAGGAGATCCAACCAGTCCGTTCTAAATGAGATCAGTCCTGGGTGTTCTTTGGAAGGACTGATGCTAAAGCTGAAACTCCAATACTTTGACCACCTCATGTGAAGAGTTGACTCATTGGAAAAGACTCTGATGCTGGGAGGGATTTGGGGCAGGAGGAGAAGGGGACGATAGAGGATGATATGGCTGGAGGCATCACCGACTCGATGGACATGAGTTTGTGTGAACTCTGGGAGTTGCAGATGGACAGGGAGGCCTGGCATGCTGTAGTTCGTGGGGTCGCAAA
Source organism: Antidorcas marsupialis (assembly GCA_006408585.1). Classification (NCBI taxonomy): domain Eukaryota; kingdom Metazoa; phylum Chordata; class Mammalia; order Artiodactyla; family Bovidae; genus Antidorcas; species Antidorcas marsupialis. The sequence goes on along the minus strand of SJYB01006527.1, from coordinate 19,244 downwards.
GAGTCGAACATGACTGAATGACTGAACTGAACTGAATAATGAGTGATGTTGAGCATCTTTTCATGTATTTGTTAGCCATCTGTGTGTCTTCTTTGGAGAAATGTCTGTTTAGGTCTTTTTCCCACTTTTTGACTGGGTTGTGTGTTTTTCTGGCATTGAGTTGTATGAGCTGCTTGTATATTTTGGAAATTAATCCTTTGTCAGTTGTTTCATTTGCTATTATTTTCTCCCATTCTGAGGGTTGCCTTTTCACCTTGCTTATAGTTTCCTTTGCTGTGCAAAAGCTTTTGCGTTTAATCAGATCCCACTTGTTGACTTTTGTTTTTATTTCCGTTATTTTAGGAGGTGGGACATAGAGGATCTTGCTTTGATTTATGTCATCAAGTGTTCTGCCTGTATTTTCTTCTAAGAGTTTTATAGTTTCTGGTCTTACATTTAGGTCTTTAATCCATTTTGAGTTTATCTTTGTGTGTGGTGTTAGGAAGTGTTCTAATTTCATTCTTTTACATGTAGCTGTCCAGTTTTCCCAGCACCATTTATTGAAGAGGCTGTCTTTGCCCCATTGTATTTTCTTGCCTCCTTTATCAAAAATAAGGTACCCATCGGTGAATGGGTTTATTTCTGGGCTTTCTATATTGTTCTATTGGTCTATATTTCTGTTTTTGTGCCAGTACCATACTGTCTTGATGACAGTAGCTTTGTAGTATAATCTGAATTCAGGAAGGTTGATTCCTTCAGCTCCATTCTTCTTTTTCAAGACTGCTTTGACTATTTGGGGTCTTTTGTGTTTCCGTATGAATTGTGACATTTTTTGTTCTAGTTCTATGAAAAATGCCATTGATAATTTGATAGGGATCACATTCTACTTCTTGAAGCAGTTTTGGTGTGAGAATTCCCTGGAATTTGTTCATTTTTTAGATTATCTGTTGATATAAAATTGTATTCACAGATATTCTCTGTGAATCCTTTATATTTCTATACATTCACTAGTAATGGACACAAATTCATTTATTATTTTGAGTAACTGAACTTTCTTTTTTCTTGGTCAATGTATGTGAAGCTTTGTAATTTGTGTGAATCTCAGGAAAGAATCCATTTTTTTCCCATATTTTTTCTCTCCTTTACTTCATTTATATCATTCAGATATAGTATTTCATTCCATATGATAGATCAGTATTTCATATTTTCCCAGTACTTTACAGTGTAATATTAGGCTGTTGATATAATAAGTTTGAAAGAAATAAAACTGTATTTGAGATAAAGAACATGGCTTCTTATCATAAATGCCATGATCAATAATTGATAATTAACATTTCCCATCTTGCTACAGAATCAGTTGAAATGATGCTAACATGTCGTATGTTGATTCCAAATCTGTCAAATCCATCAAAGCAGTGGTGGCACAGCAGTCATGAGCTCCCTGAGGGACATCAGCCATGGGCATAGGATGGCAGAGCTCTGTCAGGATGGCCTGTCTCTCCCACACCTCAGTCTGCCCCCAAGCCCTGAAGTTTGAGAGTCACAGACAATGATGAAATCAAAGAAACAATGGGAAAAACACATTTGTTTTTCATTGTTTTTCATCAGGATAGAGGGAGACAGGTGCAGGGCCCCCAGGGCAGGAGACTCCCGAGGCATCCTCCATGGGACTGATCTGAAGCAGTAAAAAGAAGGGAAGCCAGGCTGCTCCTGTCACAGTGACACTGAGAGTGAGGTCTCAGCACTGTGACTGCCTCATACACACCTGCTTTCTGATTCTAACTGTGCCCTTGTCTTGGACATGAGCCTGGCATGTGCCCTGCAGTGTTCACACAGGTCGAGAGACAAAGGAAATGTGGGCATATGCTGTGCTGACGTGAGGGGAAATTTTCCTGTTTGCGGGCGGAGCCTGTAGACGTACTCCTGATTCAGCTTCGCGGCAGCTCAGCTTGCACAAAGGTCTTTCTCTCCCTCTGGCAGACTCTGCCATGTTGTTTTCTCTGGTTTGTGTTTTCCTAATCCTGCAACCTTTACATATAGCATGTGAGATGGGTAAGGGTGGCTGTTTACAGCATCAGAAGCTAAGTGCCTATAGAGATGGGGATCTAAAAGTGGGTGGGTTTGTCCCCCTTTTTTAATTTGGGCCAGAAAGCAAAAATATTCCTGCTTTCTTTTGTGTGCAGGCCAGAGAAATTACATCCATTTGGTAAGTTACTGTTTATTTGTGCATCTGTGTGTGTGTGTTTCACCTCCTTGAAATGACCTTAGTTGTCACAGAAATGGCAGAAATTTGGCCCATGGGATTTAGAATGGTCTATTGGCAATTCACTACAGTACTCTTGCCTGGGAAATCCCATGGATGGAGGAGCCTGGTAGGCTGCAGTCTATGGGGTCGCGAAGAGTTGGACAGGATTGAGCAACTTTACTTTTGCTTTTCACTTTCATGCACTGGAGAAGGAACTGGCAACCCACTCCAGTATGCTTGCCTGGAGAATCCCAGGGACGGGAGCCTGGTGGGCTGCCGTCTATGGAGTCACACAGAGTCGGACACGACTGAGGTTACTTAGCATTAGCATTGCTTCTGTGTCCCTCTACTATCTGAAATGTTTTATCTCGTCACTCCTTTCAAGACAGAGGAGTGAATGATGTATCATCCTTGTTCACTTCACCAGCAGGGTATCAAAGCACTGTTCCTGGAGGTCTTAGAATTAGTGAGACTACTGAAACCCAGCCCCTCCTACTGCTAGGACCCCTAGACTGAGGCACACAATGCCTTTGAGACACTGATTCCCTGGCCTGAGGTCACACTCAGGAGAAAGTACCTCAGCGTGTATGCTCACTGCTACAATGACATTATTGAAATATTTTTCCCAGGGACCCTAAGTGCTTGGATTCACCAGCATAAAAAAATAAGCCCCCTAAAGATCATTAATTTAATTCCATTGCTGCTGCTGCTAAGTCGCTTCAGTCATGTCCGACTCTGTGCGACCCCATAGACGGCAGCTCACCAGGCTCCCCCGTCCCTGGGATTCTCCAGGCAAGAACACTGGAGTGGGTTGTCATTTCCTTCTCCAATCCATGAAGGTGAAAAGTGAAAGTGAAGTCGCTCAGTCGTGTCTGACTAGTAGTGACCCCATGGACTACAGCCTACCAGGCTCCTCCATCCATGGGATTTTCCAGGCAAGAGTACTGGAGTGGGTTGCCATTGCCTTCTCCATTAGGAATGTGGTATTCAGCTTATTTTCCCAGAAGTCAAAAGTAGAAAAATTAATAATATTTCTGAGGAAGTTATTGCTTCATTTTTATCTATAACTTTAAATTCTTCAGGAAAATGAGGAACTGCCTCAAAATCTGGACTTTACCTAATTGTGTGGCAGGCATGTCTCTGATTAAATTATAGTACCAATGCTTCAACACCAGTTTTCCTCAGCAGCCTGTGTTCTTTTCCTTCTTTGTTGGTTGAAAGAATGAGCAGTGCTTCCGCACCATTTATCAACAGGTCTGTGTCCTCAAAACAGTGTGGAGATATTTAGAATCTATATACTTTATTTCCTTACTAGTTCTTTTTTGGAGTTTTGTTCAACCATAGTTATTTGAATAAGGGTCCTTGACCTGCAGGACTCTGACCTTTTCTCTCATTTGTGTGATGACCTCTTGTGCCTGATTTTTGCCCCTTGCAGCTGTTTCATTTCATGTCTCCTTGGTGTGCTTCTATTTATTTTACGGAAACATGAATTGAGTTATTATTTCACGGATATATATTCTCTAATTTGGTGAAAGCTACTGGTTATTTGCCCTCTTCCAAGGTTAGGGTGGCAGGTAGTGACTATCAGGGGATGAAGATCCCCAACACTGTGAGGGGCAAAAGAGAACCAGTGTTGTCTATGAGGTCTGTGTGGGGGAGGGTTTGAGAGTTTTAGTACTGTCAAGGAGTTGGCCAAACTTTCAGAATTACTTCTGTACAGTACACAGGAATCTTTCTGCATATCTCCATTCTGGCACAAGGGCTGCAGGTATCATGTAATTATCAATTCTGGCATGCGTTCTTAAACTATGTGGGTAACTTTGTGGGATATCCTATCAACTTGATTCTGCAAAGTGCTTCTTTCACTTAACAGTTCATCATAAACATTATTTAACTTGAGTAGATGTACTTTGATGTTATTTATGTTCAACACATGTGATTTCATATAGATATGGAATATTTATTAATTCAATGTCATCAATTCTGGCAATAAAATAATGGATTATTAATTCTTCATAATAAACTTATAAACTTTCTGTGATTTCAATCATTTTGCTTTATTGGCTCAAGACGCCTGCACTTTGGATACAGCATTTTGTATGTGCTGTCATGAAATCTACTGCGAGACTAGCACTTTGCAACGTGGCCAGCAGAGGGCAGGGTCTCTCTTTCCAAGTTCTTGGCCAAACTGAATCTTCAACTTTTTCCTCACTTCAGAAGCACAAAATATAAGGCCACAACATTAAAGTTCAAGTCTTTGCTGATTAGAGTCTCAATATTATTGCTTATGGCTTTAGAACATTGCACCCTTTTGTCAAGACTGTGTTTGTTCAAAGTCTTAGTCTTTTATATTATCTCTAATGAAATGCTAGTCCTTTGCTTATATTCACAGTATTCTTTATGTAATAATTATCTGAGCCCATGGGAAGAGATTTCACAATTATTTATCACAATGATTTATATAGAGCTATTCTGAACATAAAAAACCTTAAATATTTAGAAAATGCAATTACGGTAATATCAAAAAGTGTGTGTTGCTCAGTTATGACTGACTTTAAGTCACTCACACACTTGTTTATATTACCATATTTGCATATATATACACACACACACACACATATATAGGCCTATGCCCTGAGAAAACCATAATTCAAAAAGACACATGTAACCCAGTGTTCACTGAAGCACTATTTACAATAGCCAGGTTACGGAAGCAGCCTACAAGTCTGTCAATACATGAGTGGATAAAGAAGTTCCAGTACAAAAATACAATGAAATACTGGCCATAAAAAGAATCAATCTGAGTCAGTTAAACTGAAGTGGGGACAAACCTAGAGCTTGTCATACAAAGTCGAGTAAGTCAGAAAGAGCAAAACAAATAACATTCTTCTCTTGCATCCTTATTAGTCAGCTCTTATGAAGCCAATTTTGTCTAGTTAGATTGTCCTTGAAATATATACATCCATTCAGATATTCAAGTTTTCATTCAGTGATTACAACAAACTTTTATATCATTTTTCACTTTATATGTGACTTTTCTTCTACTGAGTTGCTGGTCCTTTGTTTACTTATTCATCATATTCCTTGCATAAAAGTAATCTGAGCCCATTAGTATAGATTATAGATTTCCATATTATAATCTAGAAAAGTGATATTGGTGAATGTATTTGCAGGGTAGGGATAGAGGCCCAGAAGTAGAGAACACACTTGTGGACACAGCGTGGGAAGGAGAGGGTGGTAAGTGTTGAGTTATACACATTACCCTGTGTGAAATAGATAGCCAGTGGGAAGTTGGTATAAAACACAGGGAGCTCAGCTTAGTGCTCTCTGCTGACCTAGAAGAGTGAGATGGTGGGGTCGTGAGAAGGAGGCGTAAGATGGAGGGGATATATATTCACTTATAGGTGATTCATGTTGTTCTATGGCAGAAACCACACAGTATTGTAAAGCAATTATCCTCCAACTAAAATGTAATATTAAAAAAGAGAAAAGAACAAAACAACAACAAAAAGGAAAATAACAGTGAAAGTCCCTTGCCATGCATTGGGTGACTATGACATCAGAAAGAAATTCTCCAAAAATTTTAGGAACTTTGAAATCTGGTGCTGTTTGCACTATTCCTAGTATGGCGAAAGAGAAATGCTTGCACATTAACTTTCCTTATTACATACCTGTCTTGCTGTCTTGAGGCATCTGACCTTTATAGAGCTAAAAAAAAATGTATCCCATTGATAGCTGTAGATTCCAACTAAATACCACCTCACACCACCCCCAGTGCCCTACAAAAACCTCTTCAGGTGGACTTGCCAAAATTTGCTTCATCACTATAAGAAAGCCTTGCCAGTGTTTACCAGAGCCTGCAGAACATTATTCACACCATCTCCGTATGATAAGAAAGGAGAATATCTGAGTGGGAAACCTAAGTTTAAAGCCCTTTGAATTACTTGACCATTCTGCCAAATGCTGTCCCTTCTGTTTAGGTGGTTCATAAAGAGCTACCAATATATTCTTGCCTTTGTCTTTGCCACTGAGGAGATCAGCAGGAACTCTCATCTCCTTCCCAACCTGACCTTGGGTTATGATCTCTACAGTGCCTTTGAAAGTGACCACAGGACTCTGGAAAGTACCCTCTTTTGGCTCTCTGGAGGGAATCGACCTGTCCCTAATTACGACTGCCAGAAACAGAGGAAATCTCTGGCCATAGTTACAGGAACTGCATGGGCATTTTCAGCTGAGATAGGAACACTTCTGGAGCTGGACAAAATCCCATACGTGAGTGGGGTCTGGTGAGAGACACTCTGCTCTTCCCCAATGTCTTTCCCTCTCATCACATGAAAGATGAAGATGGAAGCTGTGTGTATGCATCCCACAGAGATATAAACCCATTTCAGAGACATCATCAGATTTTGAGGTTATTCCCTGAGTTTCGATGGAAGAAGAAGGTGAAGAAGACGTGCAGCCAGAACTTTGAAACCCAGGTCGATAGTCAGGGCCAAGGCATCTATCCCACAGCTACTCAGAATATTGAGTGGTCATGGATCAAAGTCTTTTCCATCACAGCAAATGCCTAATGGTTAGGGGACTGCCTCACCCCAAAACAGGGCTCTCTCAGAGCACAGCCGGCAGCCAGTGTCTGGCAGATATGACAATAGGGATCTTGGTCCTTACTGTTATTTGTTGTGCCCATCCTTGCACAAAATGTTCCTTTGATATCTCCAGTTTTCTTGAAGAGATCTCTAATCTTTCCCATTCTATTGCTTTCCTCTATTTCTTTACATTGTTCATTTAAGAGGGCCTTCTTATCTCTCTGCGCTGTTCTTTGGAACTCTACATTCAGTTGGGTGTATCTTTCTTTTTTTCCCTTGCCTTTCACTTCTCTTTCTTCCTCAGCTATTTGTAAAGCCTCCTCAGACCACCACTTTGCCTTCTTGCATTTCTTTTTCTTTTGGATGTTTATGGTCATTGTGTCCTATACAATGTTACAAATTTCCATCCATAGTTCTTAAGGCATTCTATCATATCTAATCCCTTGAATTTATTTGTCACCTCCAGTGTATAGATCATACCTGAAGGGCCAACTTGTTTTACTTACTTCTTTCTATTTCAGCCTGAATTTTCAATAAGGTACTGATTGTCTGAACCACAGCAGCTCCAAGTCTTGTTTTTGCTGACGTTATAGAGCTTCTCTCTTTTTGGTTGCAAAAAATATAACCAANGCCTTCTTGCATTTCTTTTTCTTTTGGGTGTTTATGGTCATTGTGTCCTATACAATGTTACAAATTTCCATCCATAGTTCTTAAGGCATTCTATCATCTCTAATCCCTTGAATTTATTTGTCACCTCCAGTGTATAGGTCATACCTGAAGGGCCAACTTGTTTTACTTACTTCTTTCTATTTCAGCCTGAATTTTCAATAAGGTACTGATTGAACCACAGCAGCTCCAAGTCTTGTTTTTGCTGACGTTATAGAGCTCCTCTCTTTTTGGTTGCAAAAAATATAACCAATCCAATTTCAGTATTGATGATTGGTGATGTTCAAGTGTAGAGTCATCACTTGGATTGTTGGAAAAGGGTGTTTGCTCTAACCAGTGCGTTCTCTTGACAAAACTCTGTTAGCATTTGCTTTGCTTCATTTTGTACTCCCAGGCCAACCTTGCCTATTATTCTGGGTATCTCTTACTTTCAAGTTTTGTATTCCAGTTCTCAGCAATGAAAAGGGCATTTTTTGGGTGTTAGTTCTAGAAAGTCTTACAGATTTTCAAAGATCCAGTCAACTTTGGCTTCTTTGGAGGCAGTGGTTGGGGCATGGATTGGGATTACTGTGATGGAGAATGGTTTGGAAATGAAGGGAGATCACTCTGCCCTTTTTGAGACTGCACCAAAGTACTGCATTTTGGACTCTTTTATTAACTATGAAGGCTACTCCATTTCTTCAAAGGGATACTTGCCCACAGTAGTAGGTATAATGGTCATCTGAATAAATTCACCCATACCCATCCATTTTAGTTCATTGATGCCTAAGATGCTGATGTTCACTCTTGCCATCTCCTTCTTGAAAATGTCCAATTTACCATGGTTCTTGGACCTAACATTTCAGGTTTTATGCAATATTGTTCTTTACAGCATCAGACATGTTTTCACCATCAAACACATTCACAACTGACTGTTGTTTCCACTTGGGCCCAGCCCCTTCATTCTTTCAGGAGCTATTAGTAATTTCCCTTTGGTCTTTCCCAGTAGCATATTGGTTACCTTCTGACCTTGGGCTCTTCTTCTGGGATCATAATATTTGCATGTCATACTATTCATGGGGTTCTGGTTGGAAGAATATTGGCATGATTTGCCATCTCCTCCTCAGCCAGACTGTGTTTTGTCAGAACTCTTCATTATGACCTTTCCATCTTGGGTGCCCCTGCACATCATGGCTCATAGCTTCGTGGAGGTATACAACCCTTTCACAACAAGGCGTGACATGTGAAGGGCCACAAGTCATACAGAGCAAGGTTTAGAGACTCAACGGTAACATTTGTGTGACATCTGAAACTGCCTTCTTCAGTTACCATAGAAAGAGATAAGCACACAGGGATCTTACACATTCTCTTTTATACTTGGGCTCAAATGATATCATCTTAAGAAGTAGCCTCACATCCTTTTCAAAAGCAAGTGGTCTAGGATACACAGGCTTTGTATGTTCAAAATGAAATGAGAACTCTGGATCAAATAATCCTGTCTCAGACAAAAGTGCCTCATCCTCTGTCAAAGAAGACAGCCCTAAACAAGAATCCTGTTTATCTTTTTTTTCTTCCTTTTTTTTTTGGGTCACATATGTTCCTTTTGATTCTTTACTTGGTGATAAAGACCGATTTTCATCTCTTTATCAGATGGACAGTCATGACAGCTATCTCATTCATGCAATGATTGGGCTATTGCTGTATTTTGACTGGATGTGGGTATCACTCTTTTCTGCTGAAGAAAGAGAAAGTGAGCAGTTTATTTAGGATCTGAAAGCAGAGATGATACTGAAAGGTATATGTGTGGACTTTACTGCAAATGTTCCTACTGAAAGGCAGTTTGTGGAAGAAAATCTTGATGATTTTGAGAATAGAATCAGAATTTCATCCACAAATGTGTATATATTACATGCTGATATGGATAACTTCTATGTTATCAATAGAGAAACCCATTTGTATTTAACCTGGGACAAGGTGTGGATTATGGTAGCAAATGGAGATAATGTTTTCAATGAGCTGAAAAATATGCCATACTCTGTCTATGGAAATCTCTTTTTTCACACCAGATGAGGGAAATCCCAGGACTTCAACATTATCTCAAGAATACTGATCCTTCTAAATATGAGACAGACTGCTACTACTTTGGTCATTGGCTTTGAAAGATTAACTGCTCACTTCCTGAAACTCCTCTTGGTAGAATCAAAGACTCTCCACCAAATTTTTTATGCAGAGCTCATGTCAACAAGTAGTGACATGATGCTGCTGTTGCTAAGTCGCTTCAGTCGTGTCCGACTCTCTGCGACCCCAGCGATGGCAGCCCACCAGGCTCCCCTGTCCCTGGGATTCTCCAGGCAAGAATACTGGAGTGGATTGCCATTTCCTTCTCGAATGCATGAAAGTGGAAAGTGAAAGTGAAGTCACTCAGTCGTGTCCGACTATTAGCTACCCCATGGACTGCAGCCTACCAGGCTCCTCCATCCATGGGATTTTCCAGGCAAGAGTACTGGAGTGGGGTGCCATTGCCTTCTCCAGTGACATGATGCTTTTGTGTAAATCTAGCTATTTAATGTATAATGCTATTTATGCAGTGGCCCATGCTCTCCATGAAATGCTTTTGGTGGAAATAGAAATGGGATCTTTGGTTAATGCAGAGCAGCTATGCTTCTACCCTGCAAGGTAAATGTCCTTCAGATGCAGGTTATCAGTGAAGAACTGGAAGTTATCTGGTTGTATTTTGTTAAGATACTGGATCATGACTATATCTTTGTCTCAAATTCCACAGAATTAGGCACAATGGATGCAGAATTTTTTTTACACTTGTTATATATAGATATATAAATGGCAACCCACTCCAGTATTCTTGCATGGAGAATCCCATGGACGGAGGAGTCTGGTGGGCTACAGTCCACGGGGTCACGAAGAGTCGGACACGACTGAGCGACTTTACTTTCACACATATTATGTCTGTTTGGAGAATGCTGCCATTGAGGGGGGTACTTTGTAACTATTTATGTTATAAAGTTCTCTAGAAAAATATTGCCTGTGTAGGAAATATTACAAGGTATAACAGGAATATTACATGTAGGATGTAATGCAGTGAAATATCCATACAAGTCTTAATAGAACCTGCGAAAGGAAAAAATAAGTAAAATCTTTATATTTCACTGGAATGTACACAGTGCCGGGAAATATTGATGTAACTACTATTTCTGATTCCAGCTATTTTACTTATAATGATGTATGCAAAGTGGACCAAGTGATGCATAAAATGATTACGGTGTAAATAGAAATGGAGTCTACATGATTTCCAACACTGTCTCAGGAAAATTAATTATTTGTAGACATAACTATTTTCACAAACCCTGCAAACAATCATGGGAGCAAGGACTGTGGTCCTGATTTAAATGTGAGCCCAATAATGACGATAATAAGCTCAACACATCTAACTGAGTTAAAAAATGAATTTTATCTGAATTTTCAGTCAGATTTTTGTGTATCTGCAACCCCTCTTCTGTGTATACTTAGAAATTTATGTCTTGATATACAGATGACAAATACGTTGACTCAGTCTGTTGTTTGAAGAAAATAAGCTAGTGAGTTCAAATAAATGTCCTATCTTTTTAATAGTTTTTAATATAAATTTAAAGCATATATGTGTAAGACAAGTTCAGAAAGTTAATTTTCTTCTGACTTTACTTATAATATTTGATATACAATGTAGAGATTATTTTTTGTTGCTCTTAGTAACATAAGTGTCCTTTCCAAGGTGATACCAAAAGCTCGATTCAGGATAATGAACAATGCTTCTATCACAAGAGACTGAGGAATTGAACACCGGTTGCTTAAGGATGAAGTATCAAGAAAAATGCAAAGTAGTTACTTTAAGAAAGTTTTAAAGAAACCAAAAAAGTAATGATCAGAATTAACTTTTTGAGAATTCTGACATCCAAACAAAACTTTCCAATGCGCAGAATGCATAAGGAAGGAATATTGGTTGAATTTTGTTCTAGAACTTCACTTTATTTTCATTTACCCTGGTACTGTTTTTTACTCCACAGCTCAAAAGAGATATTTTAAACAATACCTCACATGCTTAGCACAGGTTACTACTACCAGAAGGGCTATATGACACTTATTTTGACAGATTGGGATTCTATGGTTTGACTTAAATGATGGCTCTCTGAGGGACTCATCTGAGACTTACGTTTACTTCACCTGTCTTGGAACTTTCCCACAGCTGAGTTGACAAACTGAAGCATGATTCTTGAAAATATGAAAAGATAAGTGTATTAGCTGCTGCCTTGGATCAGAGATAACACTGGGGGAAAACAATAAAAAACTTTAAAGCACTGAAGGAGATGCTGAGGAATCAGAGGCTTGGGATAATAAAGATTTTAAATAGCTCCCACGTATTCCATGGAATCTAAGTATCATGCACTGTGTTTGGCTCCTAAAGAGGAAAAACAAAGCCCTGAGAATGGCCTAGGCTCTCAATTTTACTGAATGCTTGCTTTTATTTAAGCGAGAAGTGAAGGCTTAGATAGAGCTGTGAACTGCTCTGCTGGATGTTAGTCTTGCTCCAAACCACAAGAAAACCCAATTACAGGGCAGAGGTATAATTCTTTGATTTTTTTTCTTTTTTGGCATTTAAAGGAATCTCTATTGTATTATTAGCTGATCACTAGAATAATGGAACAAAGATTTCAGTGACCACACATGACAAGAAATGTGGAAATTACAAGATTGTATCAGACAACACTCTATAAACAATTGAATGGTTACGATAATCAGCTAGCATGCTTGCGGGGTAGGGGGAGGACCAGATTTACACAGTTATCACAATAGATTTGAAACAATTTTTAATGAAAAAGTATGTTTGCAAAGATATAAGAAAGATAGTTCATTTCATACAGGAAATGCTTTCAACTTTCCACTATTGAGTATATATTAGCTCCCAGTTTTGGAGAAGGCAATGGCACCCCATTCCAGTACTCTTGCCTGGAAGATCCCATGGACGAAGGAGCTTGGAAGGCTGCAGTCCATGGAGTCGCTGAGGGTCGGACATGACTGAGTGACTTCACTTTCACTTTCACTTTCATGCTTTGGAGAAGGAAATGGCAACCCACTCCAGTGTTCTCCCCTGGAGAATCCCAGGGACAGGGGAGCCTGGTGGGCTGCCATCGCTGGGGTCGCACAGAGTCGGACACGACTGAAGTGACTTAGCAGCAGCAGCAGCAGCTCCAAGTCTGTCATATATGGCTTTTATTATGCTAAGATATGTTCACCCTATGGTCATTTTCTGGAGAGATTTTTCTTTTTCTTTTTTTTTTTTTCCAGAAATGGGTGTTGAGTTTTGTCAAAAGCTTTTTCTTCATCTATTGAGATGATCATATGGTTTTTATTCTTCAATTTATTAATACAGTGTATCATGTTGATTGATTTGCCTAAGTTGAAGAATCTTTGCATCCCTGGGATAAATCTCATTTGATTATGGTGTGATACTTTGAATGTACTGTGGCATTCAGTTTGCCAGTGTTTTGTTGGGGATGTTTGTGTCTATGTTCATCAGTGATATTGGCATGTGATTTTCTTTTTTTGTGCTATCTATCTGGCTTGGGTGTCACACTGATCATAGCTTTGTTCATTGAGCTTGGGAGTGTTCCTCCCTCTGAAATTTTTTGGACAAGTATGAGAGACATAAATGTTAGCTCTTTTCTAAATGTTTGATAGAATTTGTTGTGAAGCCATCTGGTCCTAGACTCCTGTTTGTTGCAAGATTTGTAATTGCAGTTTAAATTTTATTACTTGTGACTTTGTTTATATTTTTTATTTCTTCCTAATTCAGTCCTAGGAGACTGTATCTTTCTAAGAATTTGTACACTTCTTTCGGGCTGTCCATCTTATCAGCATATAGTTTCTTGGAGTAGTCTTTTATGATCTTTTCTGTTTCTGCAATGTCAGTCTTGACTTCTCCTTTTTCATTTCTGATTTTACTGATTTGAATCCTCATCCATTTTTGTCTTGATAAGTGTGGTTAAAGGTTTATCCATTTTGTCTAACTTTTCAAAGAAACAGCTTTTAGTTTCATTGATATTTCCTATTGCGTTTTCATCTCTATTTCATTGATTTCTGCTCTCATCTTAATGATATGTTTCCTGCTGTTATCTTTGGATTTGTTTGTTCTTCTTTCTCAAATTTTTTAGGTGTAAAATAGGTTGTTTATGTGTGTCTTTTCTTATTTGCTGAGGTTAGATGGTATTCCTGGAAACTTCCTCCTCAGAACTTATTTTACTGAGTTCCATAGATTTTGGATTGTTGTGCTTTTAAGTTCATTTCTCTCCAGGTGCTTTTTAAACTTCCTCTTTGATTTTCTTCAGTGACTGATCCATTGGTTCTTTAGTCGCATACTTCTAGCTTCCAGTTGCTTGTTTTCTTGCAGCTGTATTGTTATTTCCTAACAATTTGTTCAAAGAAGATGCTGAATGTGATTTCAGTATTCTTCAGTTTTCCAAGTCTCTCTTTGTGGCCCAGTATGTGATCAATCCTGGACAATGCTCCATGTGTATTTGAGAACAATGTGTCTGATGCTGCTTTTGAATGGACTACTCTATAAATATTAAGTTCATCTTCTCTAATATATCATTTAAGGTCTGTGTTTCCTTATACATTTTCTTTATGGATGACCTGTCCATTGATGAAAATTCCCCAGTAGTGCAGTCTTATTCAAATTCTCTTTTTTTAATGGCCTTTATTATTTACCTTGGAGAAGGCAATGGCAACCCACTCCAGTACTCTTGCCTGGAAAATCCCATGGACGGAGGATCCTGGTAGGCTGCAGTCCATGGGGAAACTAGGAGTTGGACATGACTGAGCGACTTCACTTTTCACTCTCATGCATTGGAGAAGGAAATGGCAATCCACTCCACTGTTCTTGCCTAGAGAATCCCAGGGACGAGGGAGCCTGGTGGGCTGCCATCTCTGGGGTCACACAGAGTCAGACACGACTGAAGCGACTTAGCAGCAGCAGGAGCAGTATTTACCTTATGTACTGAAGTGCTCTTACAAGGGTGCATGTATGTTTAAAATTGTTATATGTTTATATGCTTTTTTTTTTTTGATCCTTGGATCATTATGTATCTTTGTCTCTTGTAGCAATCTTTATTGTAAAGTCTATTTCATCTGATATGAGTATTGCTACTCCAACTTCCTTGTGATTTCCATTTGTGTGGACTTCCTTCTTCCATGGGCTTCCCTTGTGGCTCTGTGGTAATGAATCCGCCTGCAATATGGGAGACCTGGGTTTGATCCCTGGGTTGGGAAGATCCTCTGGAGAAGGGGAAAGGCTACCCACTCCAGTATTCTGGCCTAGAGCATTCCATGGACTGTATAGTCCATGGGGTCACAAAGAGTTGGACACAACTGAGCAACTTTCATTTCCTTTTCCCATTCCCTCATTTTCAACCTGTATGTGTTTCTGTATCTGAAGTGCATACCTTGTAAATAGGACATGTACAGATCTTTTCTCTCTCTCTCTCACTCTTTTTTTTTTTTTGGTATCAGTTCAGCCAGTGTGCGTCCTTTGGATGGAGCATTTAATCTGTTTACATTTAAGGTAATTTATGATATGTATGTTCTGTTGCTATTTTGTTGATTGTACAGGATTTGTTTTCTTAGGTCTTTCTTTTCCTTTCCTCTTTTGTTCTCTTCGTTTGTGATTTGATGACTAACTTCAGTATTATATTTGGTTTCTTGTGTATGTGTATGTGTGTGAATTGTAGATTTTTGTATGCGGTTACCATGAGGATTTAATAGAGCAATGTATATATAAATATATTCTTTTAAATTGCTGGCCTTTTAATTTTAAATGAATTTTCAATATCCTGTGTTTTTTCTCTTCTCACAAATGCTGGTTTTGATATATTTGTGTGGAGACGATTACCTACCTTTACTGTATTGTTGCCTTTACTGGTGAGCTTTTTGATTCATAATTCTCCTATCTCTAGGTGTTGGCATTTTCTTTTCCATTAGAGAATTCCCTTTAAAATTTGTTTCAAAGCTGTTCTGATAGTGCTGAATTCTGTTAGCTTTTGATTATCTGCAAAGTTTTTGATATCATTGTCAAAGCTGAATATGATCCTTGCTGCGGAGAGTATTTTGGTTGTAGGCTTTTCACTTTCATAAAATTTGAATGTATCATGCCACTCCCTCTGCCCTGCAGAGTTTCTGTGGAAAAATCACTTGTAAATTTAGGGGAGTTCCTTGTATGTTATTTGTTGCCTTGAATATTTTTTCTTTGTTATTAATTTTTCTCAGTTTGATTAATATGTGTCTTAACATGTTTCTCATTAAATTTTTCCTGCCTAGGACTCTCTGTGCTTCCTGGACTTCAGTGACTGTTTCTTTTCCTATGTTTAGGAAGTTTCAGTTGTTATCTCTTCAAATATTTTCTTCAGGTCCTTTCTGTCTCTCTTCTTCTTTGGGGATTTTTATAATGTAGTTATATTTATATGATCCATCACTTTATTATCCATTCCTCAGTTGATGAACATTTAAGTTGCTTCAGAGGTCCATTTGACTGTCTTCAATTCTTTTCATTCTTATTTTATCTTTCTGTTCAATGGCAGTGACTTCCACAAATTTGCTGTCCAGATCAGTTATCCGTTCTTCTGTCTCAGTTATTATGCTATTGATTCCTTCTAGTGTACTTTTCACTCAATTTTTTAAAATTACTTAACTCTCTCTTTTTTTTTATTTTTTATTTTTTGATGCTTTTTTTTCTTTATTTTACTTTACAACACTGTATTGGTTTTGCCCTACATCAGCATGAATCCGCCACGGGTCAACTCTCTTTAGGTCTTTAGTAAACATTACATCTTCTCAATCTTGCCTCCATTCTTTTCCTAAGCTCTTGGATCATCTTCACTATCATTGTTCTGAACTCTTTTTCCAGTAGGTCGCCTTCCCCACTTCACCTACTTGTTCTTCTGGATTTTATTTTGTTCCTTCATAGTGAACATATTTCTCCGACATCTCAGTTTTTCTAACTCTATGTGATTGTGGTTTCCATTCCCTTGGTCTCAAGACTGTAGTTCTTCTTGCTTCCATTTGCCCTCTTTTGGACAATTTGATCAAAGAAGATGCTGGATGCGATTTCAGTATTCTTCAATTTTCCAAGTCTCTCTTTGTGGCCCAGTATGTGATCAATCCTGGACAATGCTCCATCTGATGCCACTGAAATGTTTCATCCTCTGTCCCACCCTTCTCCTCCTACCCTCAGTATTTACCAGCATCAGGGTTTTTTTTTTCCAATAAGTTGGCTCTTAGCATCAGGTGGCCAAAATATTGGAGGTAATAAAATAATGCATTGTACCCATTATATGTTTCTAATTTCCTGACAAATCTGTGCCATACCTGGTTTAGGAGTTCACAACCACGGTGATCACAGTCTTAGCCTCCTCTATTTCACCTGCCTCACTCTCCTGCTGGGAATAGTGTACCAGCCGGGAACTTCTACACATAGCTCCAGTATTTGCTCTAATATTGAGGACTTTCTCTAGTGCGATCATTGTGTTGATGTTGGCTTTTTATTGCAAGACCCTCTTATTCAAGGGCTTCATTTTCACACCGAGCAGAGCCAAGAAACATGTCTCAGAGGCATCACAGATGGTGGTCAAGTTGTTGCCTTCTTTCAAGGCTCCCTGCCAATGTTAACAACAGGGTGCTTGCTGCCTGGTCTGCTGTGGCGCCCTCAAGAGCCAAGTCCAGAAGGCTGCCAGGATGGAGGATGTGCTCTTGAACTTGAACATCAGTACACCAACTGCAACAGGGTGTGGAGGGCATACCTCTTGGCCTCCTGCTGCTTGACAGCTTCAAGAAAGCTGTGAGGAGTGAGTTGTTGACAGTGACCATGGTCTGGAGCCCTAGGAAGATGCTGAGCAGAGAAGGAGACTTGTAGAGGCTGAAATGGTTGGTGAGATATCCAGAGGCAGGGCCTGATCCTAGGGGAGTTCTCTCTGGGAATATTGGGGCCTGAGCCAGTGAAATCATTCTCAGAGGTGATGCTATGGGAGCTGTCGGAAGAGCTGGGACCAGAGGCTGGTGTACTGTTACACACATCTGGAAGGCAGGCCTGGCACCTGTGATATCAACAGCTCTCTTCTTAAAGGTGCCGATGACAGTCCTGTCCTAGGATGCAGGGGGAGCTGCTTCTCTGCAAGTTCACTTTCTGTTTCAGTATTGAACATACTTTAAAGTTGGTTTTGAAGGCTGTGTTGAGAAGTGGGAAGTAGTCACACTGTCCTAGAGCTCAAGCCAAGGCAAACGTAAGAGGGAGGCCCTGGGGGGCTACTCTGGGGAGGGGTACTCTAGTCCAGAGAAGCAAGTTGGGCTCCCCAGCATTTGGGATGCTGTGGGATGGAATGACTGAGACTGCCTGGTGTGGCCTCCTTCCTGTTTCTGGAACTCAGTGAACAGGAGCTGCTTCTGCGACTGCTGCTGCTGCCTGAGCTTCAGGAGCTTCTGCTGTAGGGACCGCTTCACTGCAATAGCATCCCTCAGCTCCATGGGACTGCAGCTGCTTTCTTCCTGCCCCCCCCATGGAGCCGGGCATGGCTCTTGGCAGCACTGGCTTCACCTTCACTGGCTTAGGGATGTCGTATAGAGGGGTCTGAGAAAGGATATTCAAGGATATTTCCCTGCCTAGCTCCCATCCTTCTTGGTGGAAGAGTTCATGCTGGCTCTGGACACTTAGGAAGCTCTAGTTGTGGACTGGTTATGGGAGTGAGTGGAACTGTCCATCACCAATTCCTGGAGTTCACTCAGACTCATGTCCATTGAGTTGACACCATCCAGCCATCCCATCCTCTGTCATCCTCTTCTCCTTCTGCCCCCAATCCTTCCCAGCATCACAGTCTTTTCCAGTGAGTCAGCTCTTCGCATGAGGCGGCCAAAGTATTGGAGTTTCAGCTTTAACATCAGTCCTTCTGAAGAATACCCAGGACTGATCTCCTTTAGAATGGACTGGGTGGATCTCCTTGCAGTCCAAGGGACTCTCAAGAGTCTTCTCCAACATCACAGTTCAAAAGCATCAATTCTTTGGCTCTCAGCTTTCTTCACAGTCCAACTCTCACATCCATACATGACTACAGGAAAAACCATAGCCTTGACTAGATGGACCTTTGTTGGCAAAGTAATATCTCTGCTTTTGAATATGCTATCTAGGTTGGTCATAACTGTCCTTCCAAGGAGTAAGCGTCTTTTATATCATGGCTGCAATCACCATCTGCAGTGATTTTGGAGCCCAGAAAAATAAAGTCAGCCACTGTTTCCACTGTTTCCCCATCTATTTCCCATGAAGTGATGGGACCAGATGCCATGATCTTCGTTTTCTGAATGTTGAGCTTTAAGCCAACTTTTTTGCTCTCCTCTTTCACTTTCATCAAGAGGTTTTTTAGTTCCTCTTCACTTTCTGCCACAAGGGTGGTATCATCTGCATACCTGAGGTTATTGATATTTCTCCTGGCAATCTTGATTCCAGCTTGTGCTTCCTCCAGCCCAGTATTTCTCAGGATGTACTCTGCATATAAATTGAATAAGCAGGGTGACAATATACAGCCTTGATGTACTCCTTTTTCTATTTGGAACCAGTCTATTGTTTCATGTCCAGTTCTAACTGTTGCTTCCTGACCTGTATATAGGTTTCTCAAAGGCAAGTCAGGTGGTCTGGTATTCCCATCTCTTTCAGAATTTTCCACAGTTTATTGTGATCCACACAGTCAAAGGCTTTGGCA
>SJYB01006526.1:0-27554 GCA_006408585.1 Antidorcas marsupialis | reverse complement strand
GCAGGGGCGGGGGAGGGGGGCGCAAAGGTGCTGTATGGAGCATGCGCAGTGCTCACTCTCTGTTTTTTTGTGGATTTTATTGCCTCAGCCCTCTCCGTCCTCAGCTCTAAAGAAGCTGACAATTCGGTTCCACTTGGGCGAGCGGCATTTGCATTCCATTCCCCTAGTTAGCAGGAAAGAGGAAATGAAAAGTAACCTGAGAGGTGAGGATTGGAGCACATGCACTTCTGACAGTATGCAACACTCTCCAGTGATGAGTGCAGTTTGTTTCAAGTGTGGGCATCTGATCCAGATTCAAGGCTTCTGCGGAAGACCCGGGCAGGCCGCTGCGTCTGGCTGGAGCCTGGAAAGAAGAGCCCTCGATGGCGGCGAAACTGGATTACCTGTACTTAAGACCCTGTTGTAGCTTCTCCAACAAATACTTCAGAATCCCTTGCCTAGCGTGACTGCACCTCCTCCAGGTGCGAAGAAGGTTCCAGCTATGGTGCGGAACATAATTGAACTGCTGCATCAGCTGGTCTTATTCTTTACTGCTTCTGGGTTTTCTCTTTGAATAAAATCTCTCACACTCTCAAAAGTATACTTCTGAATTGTATTACGAGGTTTCATGTTTAAAAAAAAAAACTTTCTTGGTCAACTTTTAAATAATTTTGTTAATTTATTTTCAATTGAAGGATAATTGCTTTACAGTATTGTGTTGGTTTCTGCCAAACATCAGCCGGAATCAGCCATAGGAATACCTACGTCCCCTACCTCCCACCTCCCTCCCCACCCCACCCCTCTTGGTTGTTTTTCTTGAAGAGGGCAACCAGGATGAGACAGCTGGGTAGCATCACTGGCTCACAAATTTGAGCAAATTCTGGGAGATAGTGAAGGACAGGGAAGACTGGCATGCTGCAGTCCATGAGGTCTCAAGGAGTCGGACATGACTGAGTGAATGAAAAACAGCAACAATACACATACAACAAAATGCACTCACCTTAAATATATGGGTCAACGTATTTTTACACACTTCCCTGGTGGCTTAGAGGTTGAAGCATCTGCCTGGAATGCGGGAGACCCAGGTTTGATCCCTGGGTCGGGAAGATCCCCTGAGAAGGAAGTGGCAACCCACTCCAGTACTCTTGCCTGGAGAATCCCATGGAGGGAGGGGCCTGGTAGGCTACAGTCCACGGGGTCGCAAAGAGTTGGACACGACTGAGCGACTTCACACACACACACATACCATATGTACAAGAATAGCATGTGTTTATCGCCCAGGTTAAGATAAAAAACGTTTTCCCAAAGCCCTCTCCTGGGTGCTGAGCTAGGTAATCACTAGTCCATGCTCCACTGCAGTGGGCTGGCTTTGCCTGCTCTTGAATCTCACGTGGAATTGTGCACTGTGTCCTAAATTACCTCTGGCTCTCTCGTCCAACATAATGTGTTCTGGATGTCTCCACAGTGCCACAGGTAGCAAGCACCCATTACTTCTTATTCTGCACGTGGTATTTCACTGTGGTATTCAGTATGGCACACAATATTTAGCTGACATGAACATACTCGTGCATGTCTTTTGGTTTGGCATGTGCTGATTTCTCTTGGCTATCTGACTAAAAATGGACTTTTTAGATCACAGGGAGGGCGTTTTTGTTTAGTGATAATAAACATTAGTAGAGATTTCCGAAGTAGCAGTATCCATTACCACCCATTGTCTGTGTGTGAGCTCCATCCGATCAGATCAGTTCAGTCACTCAGTCGTGCCCAATTCTTTGCGACCCCATGAACTGCAGCACCCCAGGCCTCCCTGTCCATCACCAACTCCCAGAGTTTACTTAAACTCACGTCCATTGAGTCAGTGATGCCATTCAACCATCTCATCGCCTGTCATCCCCTTCTCCTCCAGCCTTCAATCCTTCCCAGCATCAAGGTCTTTTCAAATAGTCAGCTCTTTGCATCAGGGGACCAAAGTACTGGAGTTTCAGCTTCAGCATCAGTCCTTCCAATGAACACTCAGGACTGATCTCCTTTAGGGTGGACTGGTTGGATCTCCTTGCAGTCCAAGGGACTCTCAAGAGTCTTCTCCAACACCACAGTTCAAAAGCATCAATTGAAACATCAATTCAAACACCACAGTTGAAAAGCGTCAATGAGCTTTGTATGTAGCTATAAAATGTGACCTCATTCTGAGGTAAGAGACAAATGTGCGACTGAGCTGGGCACCTGGTGTTTGTTCGAGTGGAGTAAAACCGAGCCTTTATTCTCACCCAGGCACTTCAAGGACAGAGCTAGTGGCAAAAGTTGAGTTCTGCTAAAGTAAAGAGATAAAGTGCCCCCTCCTGAGGTCCAGGAAGACTTCCCTGTCTGCACAGGTGCAGGAAGGCTTCTTGGGGGTCAAAAAGGGAGAGGGTCCACCCTATAATAAGTGTGTACATGTACCCACAGGTCTCTACATTGAAATCCATCTTAGAAAAAAGTTGTGCAAGCATCTTGGGGAGGGTCCTAGGACTAGTGAGATGTGCAGAAAACAACAAGATAATCAGCCAAAGGTAAACAAGACCCAGAAGGACTGTCCAACATAAGTGATTTAAATCAACTTTTTAGTGCCTTCCTCATTGAGGACACCCACACTCCTCTCTGGTTATCTTCCTCCCCGTTCAGGATGCCTGCATTCCTCAGTGGGTGTGTATTTCTACCTTGCTTGTGTCTTAGTTTCTCTGTGTACTCTCCCATACATTGTACTGTGCCTCTAATCATAAACATTGTACCTGTTTTTACACTTTTTACCTCCTTGAGACATTCTTGCTTTCAAATGGAGAAAAGAGCCAGGGAAATTTGCTTCTACCCTCTAACCCCTGGTGGTCTCGTGGCTAGAATACCTGGTTTTCATCCAGGTTACCCAGGTTCAATTCCTGGGCAGGAAACTAAGGCCTCCCTTCAGGAATGCTCACTGCTGTCTCTCTGAGATCAATTTTGTTTGGTTATAACCATTCTGACATTTCATTCTGGTTTTAATTTCATTGAGCTCCTTTCAAAGTAGTGAAAGTGAAAGTTGCTCAGTCGTGTCTGACTCTTTGCGACCCCATGGACTATACAGTCCATGGAATTCTCCAGGCCTGGATACTGGAATGAATAGCCTTTCCCTTCTCCAGGGGATCTTCCCAACCTAGGGATCAAACCCAGGTCTCCCACATTGCAGGTGGATTCTTTACTATCTGAGTCACGAGGGAAGCCCAAGAACACTGGAGTGTGTAGCCTATCCCTTCTGCAATGGATCTTCCTGACCCAGGAATCAAACCAGGGTCTCCTGAATTGCAGGTGGATTCTTTAATATCTTCTTTTAGAAAGTATCATTCAAGTCTCTTTCCCATTTTTAAGCTAGGCTGTTTATCTTCTTTTTGTTTGTAGAAGATTCTGGCATTTTTGATAAGAGTCTTTTAATGTGTGTGATGAATATCTTCTCTCGGTTGATGGTTTGCCTTTACTCTCTGCAAATAGAGTCTTTTAATAACCTTATTGCTTTGCATGCTAGTTAGCAAATCATTGCCTGTCCAGAGGTTATAGTCTGCTGTGTTTTCTTCTAGAAGCTTTAGAAGAAAGTTCCTTTTAGGTCTAGGCTTCATTTCGAATCAATTTTCATATATGGTTTAATTTATGAGTCAATATTTTATTTACTTCCATACTGATAACCAATTGATTGAACGTGACTTATTTAAAATGCTGTCTTTTGACCACTCAGTCTGTGTAAATCATGTGACCATACATGAATTCCTTCTTCTGAGCTATTCTCTTGATCTATTTGTCTATACTTGCATCACTGCCACTTTCTTACTAGTATAACTTTAAAAATTGTCCTTAATATCTACTTTTTAGCACTCAAATTTACCCTTTTGGCTCCTCTTGGTTCTGCATTTCTGAATGTCAGCTTGTAAAGTTTCCCCAAATCTTAAAAGACTACTTAATATGAAATATTCACAAGTTTAAAAAGAAATGTGTAAGAATCATATGAAACTTTCCATATATTATAATCCACAGTCCATAGTCTAATTTTGTTAATTGTTCCAGTTATATCTTCAATATCATTTTCCCCCAACTGGTCCAAAATCCTATACAGGGTAACACGATTATTGTCCGTTATCATGCCTTTTAGTCTGTGTTTAATCTAGGGCAATTGCTTGGCCTTTTGTAGCATCATGACAGTTTCCATAGAGACAAGTGATTTTATAGAATGCATCTCCGTTTGAGTCTGTCTGCTGTTTCCTCGTGATCAGATTCAGGGTGTGTATTTTGGGCAGAGATGCGACATAAGTAACGTGCTTTTCTCAGAGCACCCTAACACGGGCAGGTAGTGCTGGTTTGTCCTACTGCGGGCCATGTTAATCCCTTGGTTAAATTAGCACCTGCCAGCCTTCTCCCCCGAGAAGTTGCTTTTTCCTTCTTATATTGTTAAATATTCTCTGGAGGGGATTCTTTAAAAATATTTCAGCATTTTAGTTTTAGCTTTCATTGATGATTCTTGTCTGCCAGCTGTAAAATGGAGAACTGCTAACTCAATTGTTTCTCCTGCATTTATGAATTGGTATTTTATGGTGAGGAAGCACTTCCCTGCTTCCTCTATTACTATTTTTGATATGAACTCATGACTTGTCTTACTCAATGCATTTTAGTCTATCACTGTTCTTATTTGTTGTTATTCTCAAGGTATCCAGGGCTGAAAGAGCAGGGGCCTCTTTAACCTGACACCTGGCTCCTTTTAGCATGTCTCCAACATATTTGTTTTAATTTATTTATTTTTTAGTTGAAGATAATTGCTTTCCAGAATTTTGTTGGAATCAGCATGAATCAGTCATAGGTATACATATGTCCCCTCCCGCTTGAAACTCCCTCCCATCTCCCTTCCCATCTCACCATTCTAGGTTGTTACAGACCTAGAGTTTGAGTTCCCTGAGTCATACAGAAAATTCCTATTAGCTATCTATTTTACACACGGTAATGAACGTTTCCATGTTACTCTCTCCATATAGCTCACCAACTCCTTTCTCCACCCACCCCTGACCCTGCCATGTCTGTAAGTCTGTTCTCTATGTCTGTGACTGCATTGCTGCCCTGCAGAAAATTTCATCAGGACTGCCCTTCTAGATTACATACACATATATTAGTATACGATACTATCTTTCTCTTTCTGACTTACCTCACTCTAGGCTCATCCACCTCGTTGGAACTGACTCAAATGTGTTCCTTTGCATGGCTGAGTAATATTCCATTGTATATATGTACCACAGCTTCTTTATCCATTCATCTGTCAATGGACTCTACGTTGGTTGCTTTCAAGTTCTAACTATTGTAAATAGTGCTCCAATGGGATTCATGTGTCTTTTTCAATTTTGGTTTCCTCGGGGGATATGCCTACTAGAGGGTCATATGGTGGTTTTATTCTTAATTTGTTAAAGGACTCTCCACACTGTTCTCCATGAGGCTGTATCAATTTACATTCCCACCAATAGTGCACAGCCTCTCCAGCATTTATCCACAGCCTCTCCAGCATTTATCATTTGTAGACTTTTTGAAGATGGTCATTCTGACTGGTGTGAGGTGATGCTTCATCATAGTTTTGATTGGCGTTTCTTTAATAATGAGTGACATCGAGCACATTTTCATGTGCTTATCAGTCATCTGTATGTCTTCTTTGAAGAAATGTCTGTTTAGGACTTTTTCCCAGTTTTTGATTGTGTTGTTTTTCTGGTATTGAGTTGTATCAGCTGCTTGTATATTTTGGAAATTAATCTGTTATCAGTTGTTTTATTTGTTTTTATTTTCTCTCATTGTGAGGGCTGTCTTTTCACCTTGTTTATAGTATCTTTTCCGTGCGAAAGCTTTTAAGTTTAATTAGGTCTCATTTGTTTATTTTTGTTTTTATTTCCATTATTCTAGAACATGGGAAATAGAGGATCTTGCTTTGATTTATGTTATCGAGTGTTCTGCCTGTGTTTTCCTCTAAGAGTTCTATAGTTTCTGATCTTACGTTTAGGTCTTTAATCCATTTTTGAGTTTATCATTGTGCATGGTATTATCAGTTCAGTCGCTCCGTCATGTCCGACTCTTTGTGACCCATGGACTGCAACACACCAGCCTTCCGGGTCAATCATCAACTCCCAGAGCCTACTCAAACTCATATCCACTGCATCAGTGATGCCATCGAAACATCTCATCCTCTGTCGTCCCCTTCTCTTCCTGCCTTCAATCTTTCCCAGCATCAGTGTTTTTTCCAGTGAGTCAGTTCTTTCACATCAGGTGGCCAAAGTTTTGGAGTTTCAACTACAGCATCAGTCCTTCCAATGAATATTNTTCCTCTAAGAGTTCTATAGTTTCTGATCTTACGTTTAGGTCTTTAATCCATTTTTGAGTTTATCATTGTGCATGGTATTATCAGTTCAGTCGCTCCATCATGTCCGACTCTTTGTGACCCATGGACTGCAACACACCAGCCTTTCAGGTCCATCATCAACTCCCAGAGCCTACTCAAACTCATATCCACTGCATCAGTGATGCCATCGAAACAGCTCATCCTCTGTCGTCCCGTTCTCCTCCTGCCTTCCATCTTTCCCAGCATCAGTGTTTTTTCCAGTGAGTCAGTTCTTTCACATCAGGTGGCCAAAGTTTTGGAGTTTCAACTACAGCATCAGTCCTTCCAATGAATATTCAGGACTGATTTCCTTTAGGATGGACTGGTTGGGTATTCTTGCAGTCCAAGGGACACTCAAGAGTCTTCTCCAACAGCACAGCTCAAAAGCATCAATTCCTCATAGCTCAGCTTTCTTTATAGTCCAACTCTCATATCCATACATGACTACTGGAAAAACTATAGCTTTAACTAGATGGACCTTTGTCTAGGTAAAGTAATGTCTCTTTTAAAATGCTTTCTAGGTTGGTCATAGCCTTTCTTCCAAGGAGCCAGAGTCTTTCTAAAAATTTCATAAAAACTGACCTTTTCCAGTCCTGTGGCCACTGCTGTGTTTTCCAAATTTGCTGGCATGTTGAGTGCAACACTTTGACAGCATCATCTTTTAGTATTTGAAATAGCTCAACTGGAATTCCCATCACTTCCACTAGCTTTGTTCGTAGTGATGCTTCCTAAGGCCCACTTGACTTTGCATTCCAGGATAATCACCATCGTGATTATCTGGGTCATGAAGATCTTTTTCATACAGTTCCTCTGTGTATTATGGCCATCTCTTCTTAATATCTTGTGCTTCTGTTAGGTCCCTACCATTTCTGTCCTTTATTGTACTCATCTTTGCATGAAATGTTCCCTTGGTATCTCTGATTTTCTTGAAGAGATCTATAGTCTTTCCCATTCTATGGTTTTCCTCCATTTTTTTTCATTGTTCACTGAAGAAGGCTTTCTTATTTCTCCTTGCTATTCTTTAGAACTCTGCATTCAAATGGGTACATCTTTTCTTTTCTCTTTGCCTTTAGCTTCTCTTCTTTTCTCAGCTATTTGTAAGGCCTTGTCAGGCAGCCATTTTGCCTTGTTGCATTTCTTTATCTTGAGGATGGTGTATGGTGTTAGGAAGTGTTTTAATTTCATTCTTTCATATGTGACTCTTCAGTTTCCCAGCACCTCTTATTGATGAGTCTGTCTTTTCTCCATTGTATGTTCTTGCCTTCTTTGTCAAAGATAAGTTCCTCATAAGTGTGTGGGTTTATCTCTGGGCTTTCTCACTTATTCCATTGGTCTATGTTTCAGTTTTTGTGCCTGTACCATACTGTCTTGATGACTGCTACTTTGTAGTATAGTCTGAAGTCAAGATGGTTGATTCCTCTAGCTCCATTCCTCCTTCTCAAGATTGCTTTGGCTATTTAGGACCTTTTGTGTTTCCATATGAATTTTGAAAATTTTTGATCTAGTTCTGTGAAAAATGCCATTGGTAATTTGATAGGGATCACATTGAATCTGTAGATTGCATTTGATAGAATAATTATTTTCTTAATATGATTTTTCCTACTCAGGAACATGAAATATCTCTCCATCTGTTTATATCGTCTTTGATTTCTTTCATCAGTGTCTTATAATTTTCTGTATATGGTTCTTTTGTCTCCTTCAGTTCAAATCAGTTGCTCAGTAATGTCCAATTATTTTTGACCCCATGGACTGCAGTACGCCAGACCTCCCTGTCCATCAGCAACTCCTAGAGCTTGGGCAAACTATGTCCACAGAGTCGGTGTTGCCATCCAACCATCCCATCCTCTGCCACCCTCTTCTCCTCCTGCCTTCAATCTTCCCCAGCATCAGGGTCTTTTCCAGTGAGTCAGTTCTTCACATTAGGTGGCCAAACTATTGGAGCTTCAGCTTCAGCATCAGTCCTTCCAAAAAATATTCAGGACTGATTTCCTTTAGGACGGACTGGTTGGATCTCCTTGCTGTCCAAAGGACTCTCAAGAGTCTTCTCCAACACAACAGTTTAAAAGCATCAATTCTTCAGCCGTTAGCTTCCTTTATAGTCCAACTCTCACTTCTATACATGACTACTGGAAAAATCACAGCTTTGACTAGAGGACCTTTGTTGGTAAAGCAATGTCTCTGCTTTTTAATATGCTGTCTAGGTTGGTCATAGCTTTTCTTCCAGGCAGCAAGCATCTTTTAATTTCACAGCTGCAGTCACCATCTGCAGTGATTTTGGAGCCAAAGAAAACAAAGTCTGTCACTGTTTCCATTGTTTCCCCATCTATTTGTATTGAACTGATGGGACCAGATGCCATGATGTTAGTTTTTTGAATGCTGAGTTTTAAGCCAGCTTTTTCACTCTCCTTTTTTGCCTTCATCAAGAGGCTTTTTGTTCCTCTTCTCTTTCTGCCATAAGGGTGGTGTCATTTGCATATCTCAGGTTATTGATATTTCTCCTGGCAATCTTGATTCCAGCTTGTGCTTCATCCAGCCCAGCATTTTGCATGATGTACTTTGCATATAAGTTAAATAAGCAGGGTGACAATATATAGCCTTGACATACTCCTTTCCCATTATGGAACCAGTCTGTTGGTCCATGTCCTTTTCTAACTGTTGCTTCTTGACCTGCATACATACTTCTCAGGGGGCAGGTAAGGTGGTGTGGTATTCCCATCTCTTGAAGAATTTGTTTCCTTAGGTAGGTTTATTCCTAGATATTTTACACTTTTTTTTTTTTTACAATTGTGAATAGGTTTGCTTCCTTAATTTCTCTTTCTGATTTTTCATTGTTAGTATATAGGAATGCAAGTGATTTCTATTCATTGATTTTATATCCTGAAATTTTGTTAAATTCACTGATTAGCTCCACTAATTTTCTGATGGTATCTATTTTTGAGCACATCTTTACTTTCTTGTACAAGGTTTTTCCAGGCTGATTCATAATTTCCTTTTCTCAGCCCTTAAGTCACACTTTCTCCCTGGTTTCTTTTAATTAAAAACAATATTTATAAAATTTTAGGCAAAAGAAGAAGAGGGTGGCAGTGGATAAGATGGTTAGACAGCATCACTGACTCAATGGACATGAACTTGAGCAAACTACAGGAGATAGTGGAGGACAGGGAAGCTGGAATGATGCAATACATGAGACCACAAAAAGAGCTGGACAAGACTCAGCAACTGAACAACAATATTTAGAAAACAACAAGAAAACAAGATCTAATTGTTTTAAAATATCATTGTTTTGAACTTAGAGGTGAGAAATATCTCAACATAGTTCTAATTTTCTGGAGAAGGAAATGGCACCCCACTCCAGTACTCTTGCCTGGAAAATTCCATGGATGGAGGACCCGGGTAGGCTGCAGTCCATGGGGTCGCTGAAGGTTGGACACGATTGAGTGACTTCACTTTCACTTTTCACTTTCATGCATTGGAGAAGAAAATGGCGACCCACTCCAGTGTTCTTGCCTGGAGAATCCCAAGGACAGGGGAGCCTGGTGGGCTGCCCTCTATGGAGTCTCACACAGTTGGACACAACTGAAGTGACTTAGCAGGAGCAGCAGTTCTAATTTTCATTATTCTTGTTATGAGTAATTTTGAATATTTTAATATGTGTGGCTAATTTCAATTTTAGGAAATTATCTTTTCATGCACTTGCACTTTTTTCTGTAAGATTTCTTCATATCTTGTCCTCAAATTTTGAGCTTTTCTGATTTCTGTAGTATATGTTGCGAGTAATTTCTTCCCATTTGTCATTTTTCATTTGATTTGTTTGTATTTTTCTCATCCCACAAATTTAAAATATTCTCCTGTAGTCAAATTTATCAGTATTTTATTGCATCTCTATTTAAATACATAAATAAATAATAGTTGGAAACCTTCCCCATACACTCAAGTCATAAAAACATTCACTCATGATTTATTCTGATCACATATATTTTTATCTCTAACTCATTTGGAGCACATTCTGATGTATTGTGTGAGGCATGTTGCTATTTTGACATTTTCCAGCTAGTTATCCAGATCTCCACACACCACTTATTCAAAAGTTTAACTTTGGGCTCAGTCATGCCCAACTCTTTGCAACCTGATGGACTCTAGCCTGCCAGGCTCCTTTGTCCATAGGATTTCCTGGGCAAGAATACTGGAGTGGGTTGCCATTTCCTCCTCCAGGGGATCTTCCTGACCCAGGGACTGACTTCAAGTCTCCTGTGTATCCTGCATTGACAGGTGGATTCTTTACCACTGAGCCACCTGGGAAGTCAAAATTTCAACTTCACCCTACTATTTTTAAATACTTTCAGTTCAGTTCAGTCGCTCAGTCGTGTCTGACTCTTTGCGATCCCATGAATCGCAGCACGCCAGGCCTCCCTGTCCATCACCAACTCCAGGAGTTCACTCAGACTCATGTCCATCGAGTCAGTGATGCCATCCAGCCATCTCATCCTCGGTCGTCCCCTTCTCCTCCTGCCCCCAATCCCTCCCAGCATCAGAGTCTTTTCCAATGAGTCAGCTCTTCGCATGAGGTGGCCAGAGTACTGGAGTTTCAGCTTTAGCATCATTCCTTCCAAAGAAATCCCAGGGCTGATCTCCTTCAGAATGGACTGGTTGCATCTCCTTGCAGTCCAAGGGACTCTACTAAATGTCTATATATATTATAGAAATGTTTCTGTTATTTTATATTACTTTTATAGCCTACCTGCTTCTGAATTCTCCTGATGTCTGAGTTAACTGATCATTGATTCTCTAGTGTTCTCCAGTTTTTTATCACAGGATCTACAAATAGAGGTAGATTTACTTCAATGTCATCCAATTTTATGCTTTCAGTATTTCATTCTGTCTAATTCCAGGAGCTAATAATTTAAGTATAATGATAAAGAATAGAGGAAGTAGTGGAGGAAATTTCTTATGTCAAATCACAGTGAAAAAGTCTCTACGGTCTCTTAATGAGACAGAGGGAGAGACAAACAGAAGGAGAAAGAAGGCATGCCCATAAATAATTATTATTGAGTGTTTTTTTTAACAAATCAGAAATTATATTGAAATTTGTCATATATGTAGCATCAGTGGAGTTAATCAAATGATGCTTCCCATAGATGATTAATAATGGAATTAAATTGCTGAATTTCTTAATATTGAATAATTCTTCCACGATTGAAAATAAACTGAGAAGCTTTTCTTCATTTTCCATGTTCTCAAACAATTTATTTAAATTGAAGCTCTAAGGTCTCCAAAAGGCTAGTGAAATTCCCCTATGAAGACATCTGGGCCGTTTGTGTGTACCTCTGTGTGTGTGTGCGTGTGCGTGTGTGTGTGTGTGTGTGTGTGTGTATGTGTGAAGTTTCTTTGATAAAGTTCTCTTTTTTTCTTCCATGGCAATTTGACCTCCTTAACTTTATATCTGTAATGGAGTCAATTTCAGTAAACTTTATTTCCTCCAAGAAACTGTCCATTTCATCTGTGTTTCAATGTTACTGAACAAAGGTGTGCTAAGTAGTCTTTTATGACTGCTGCTTGTTTTTCTTGTTTTATGTAATTTGTTCTTATTTTGTGTGTGTCACCCCCTTTTTTCTTCAGTGGCTTACAAATTTCATTTTGTTAATCCCCAGACTTTCGATTCATTATTTGTTTCCACTGTTTTATATGTGCTATACAATTAAATTTAGCTTTTTATCTTTATTTTACTTACCTTGCATTTTCTTTTGGTTTGTCTCATTGTTCTACTTCTAGATTTGTGAGTGAGAATTTAATTCTTTCTTAATTTTCGTTTGTATTGATATAAATGTTTAAGAATATGAATTTTCTTTTGATGTGCCTTAAATGTACACCATAGATTTTTATGTGTAATTTTACATATTACTTTTGAGTTTTAGAAATTTTGACAATTTTTGCATCTCTCTTCAACCTTGTGTTATTTAATAGAAAAAAATTTTAATTTCCTGTTGGAAGAAATTTAAAAATTTTTTTTTATTTTCTAGTTTTATCATCAGAGATTTATCATCAGATATTTGTTTAAGAAATGCAGCACTGTTTATAATAGCCAGGACATGGAAACAACCTAGATGTCCATCAGCAGATGAATGGATCAGAAAGCTGTGGTACATATACACAATGGAGTATTACTCAGCCATTAAAAAAGAATACATTTGACTCAGTTCTAATGAGATGGATGAAACTGGAGCCGATTATACAGAGTGAAGTAAGCCAGAAAGAAAAACACCAATACAGTATACTAACGCATATATATGGAATTTAGAAAGATGGTAATGATAACCCTGTATGTGAGACAGCAAAAGAGACACAGATGTATAGAGAGGACTTTCGGACTCTGAGGGAGAGGGAGAGGGTGGGTTGATGTGGGAGAATGGCACTGAAACATGTATACTATCATGTAAGAAACGAATTACCAGTCTATGTTCAATACAGGATACAGGATGCTTGGGGCTGGTGCACGGGGATGATCCAGAGAGATGATATGGGATAGGAGGTGGGAGGGGGGTTCAGGATTGGGAACTCATGTACACCTGTAGCAGATTCGTGTCAATGTATGGCAAAACCAAAACAGTATTGTAAAGTAAAATAAAGTAAAAATAAAAATCTAAAACAAAACAAGTTACTTAAGAAAATCTCCTACACAATATAAAAAAATAAATAAAATTACAGAAAGACAATTAAAAATATATCTACTTTATAAATATACTGATATTTCTTAATATTACTAAATAAATTAATATGAGATTAATTTTGTGACTGGTTCTTGTGAATTTGAAAAGGAAGTCTATTCTTAATTATGAGATGTGTCAAAATAATCATAAGGCCGGTCTCATTATGTTAATTTTTTTTGTATCTTTACTTACTTTTTCTTCTCTCGCCTTATTTTATCCTGATATTAAAGTCTTTATACATATATATGTATGTATATATATTGTGTATATGTATGTATATATATATTGGTCTCCTTTCATCTTCTGTTATTTCTACTTTGTATGGGCAATAGCCATACTTTTTGGTGTATTTCTAGGTGTTCTAACTGTTGTATCTTCGCTTTTAAATGTGTTTTGTTGTGTTAAATCTCTTTATAACTGAGTGTCACCATGCCTGATGTTAGAATTTCAAGCTCTGCTTTCTTCTGGTTTTCATTTGCCCGGTGTATCTTTGCTGATACTTTCTTTATCCTTTTTTGATCACTGGCTTCTGTGTGTGTGTTTTTCTGTATTGCAGAGTTGAGTTCTGCTTTGTGAACCTATTTAAAAATATAGAAGAGGTAAGTTCTTCACTTTTATGATAAAACTTCATTTGGTACCAGGTCTCATCTTTCTCTATGTATCTTCTTTGCTGTTTTTGGATTTCAGTTTGGGAACACAGCAAGCTTTGTGGTTTTGTTCTGGTGCTTGTAATCCTTCTTCTTGTCTAACCTCTCAGCAGTTTGTCTGTTCTGAATGCCGTATGCTTTTACCTGCTGTCTCTACAGCAGTCAATGGACTAGCTTCATTTCCCCCTTTCTCCGCTTCTTCCCTATTTCCCCTTTCCCTTCGTTTTCTCCTTCCTCCACTCACTAGCATAATTCTTTGTGCTCTGTCACAGCATTCAAGATTGTGCCTTATACTTCTGTCCTCGTTCTGGCCTTTTCATTTTGGATCCACAATTAAACATTAAAGGTTCCCTGAGGCTTGTCAGGATTAAGTTACAAATGCTTTACTCCATCAAAAATAAGTATTATACAACATATGGGTTTATATTACATGTATAACATAACACACAAGAATATGTTAACTCTAATCAGGCAGCTGCTTTCTGGTATATGCAGGAATTCAGGTTTATCTTTTATTTTCTTCATGCATGCTAGGTGATTTTTAATTGCTTTGTGTGTTCAGTGTGAGTTTGGATTTATCAGCATGTTTGCAACATTTTTGCTCACATTTCTTTCTTTTATATCAAAGCTTCTTTCTAGGATCTCCTTCCACTGCCTAGAATTCCTTTTAATGAGGATCATTTGGCATCCTCAGATTTTTATAAACCTAAAAATGTCACTACTGTGTTTTCCTTCTCAAAATATAGTTATCCCGGGTATAGAATTCAATTTGAAAGTTATTTTCTCTTAGCTGTCATTGTTCTCTGGTCTTTCATATGCTATGGAGAAGGTATCAGTTTAACTTTATTTTGGTCTTTCTTCCCTCTGCATTTCTTTAAAAATCACTGTAACTTTTAATTAAGCTTTTTTAAAAAATTAAAGAATTGTAGATTCAANTTTTATATCAAAGCTTCTTTCTAGGATCTCCTTCCACTGCCTAGAATTCCTTTTAATGAGGATCATTTGGCATCCTCAGATTTTTATAAACCTAAAAATGTCACTACTGTGTTTTCCTTCTCAAAATATAGTTATCCCGGGTATAGAATTCAATTTGAAAGTTATTTTCTCTTAGCTGTCATTGTTCTCTGGTCTTTCATATGCTATGGAGAAGGTATCAATTTAACTTTATTTTGGTCTTTCTTCCCTCTGCATTTCTTTAAAAATCACTGTAACTTTTAATTAAGCTTTTTTAAAAAAATTAAAGAATTGTAGATTCAACACGAACTTGTAAAATAATACAGAAAAATCCCACATAACTTTTACTAAATTTCCTCCAAAAGTAACAACTTAAAAACCTGTGGTACAATATCATAAGCAAGATATTGGCACTGATACATCAAGACACTGTACAGTTCCGTCACCGCTAAGGTCTGTCATGTTGCCCTTTTATAGCTACACCCACGTGCTCCCACCTCCCCTCCCTCCTCCCTGGCATATCTACTCTTTCGTCTTGTGTCATAATTTACACCACAGAAACCTTGATCACCTTTCCCTTCCAGAAGAGGGGGTGACTCAAATGCCATGGGCCTGCTCTTGCTACATTGCACTCTGCCTCTCTGCCACAGCTGTGGCCTCCTGGGCAATTCCCGCAAACTGTTGGGTGAAAGAAAATGACCCCAGCCTGGTTTCCAGGTGATTCTGCACACTATGCAGGCAGCACCTGAGCAGAGAGCAGAAGCACTATAACCACTCTCTGGGACACCCCTGAAGCACGAGGAGAAGGGGCATCCTTTGACTCGACAGAACTTCAAACAAGATGCCTGGTCCGTTTCGCCTAGAAGGAAAGAGGTCTAGAGGTAGGAGTCTGTTCTTTGTCGTGGGCTTTGGCCAGTGGTGTGGCTGGGTGGTCAAAGGTTTGGAGAGAGCACAGTTGGAATGACGGTGAAAGGGCAGCCTGAGGAAGGAATATGTGGAGAGGCCTTTCTGTCTGCACAGAAGGAAGATGTGTCCTTTATGAATGCTCCCCAACAAATGACTTCAGCAGAGATGAGGTTTAATAGCTAACTAGACAGTTGGCCCATGCTTGGGATGCTAGTCAGCCTCTTTATCCACCCTGTCGTAGCCCAGTGGGCCTCATGAGCCAAGTGCCATGGTAGCAGGGACTGAGTTTTTGCCTCGGCCTAGCAACGCGGACGTCCCTCAGCTCGGCTGGCCTGGCTATGGCCCCTGCTGAGGGCCCAGTCTGCCAGAGGCAGAGAGCAGCGCTGAGGCCCCAGAATGGCACGGTTCCTCGTGGTGAGCAGCCAGCTACCTGGTGGCCAGATGGTTAAACTCGAGCGCTTCCATCAGGAAAGGGGTGCGACTTCACTCTTACTGGATATGCAGTTACCCTTCTGCCAAAACCACCTCCTATGGACTTAGAGAATTCCTTTTCCACCCCAGTGTTATTCCATACACCACACACCATTGCTCTGATCAAGGAACTCATTTCATAACAAATAAAGTGTGGCAATGGGCCCAACTCACGGACTTCACTGGTCTTACTATGTTTCCCCTTATCCTCCAGCAGCCTTCTTGACAGAACAGAGGAATAGTGTTCTCAGCTGAATATCCGTGTTTCTCCCAAAGGCATATGTTGACATGCCAGGGTCCCCCTATGATGGTATTGGGAAACCGGGCCTTTGTGCCGTGAGTGTGACACATGAGTGTGAAACGAGTTATGAGTGTGGAGCCCTCACAATGGGGTTAGTGCCCTCAGGAAGAGACTCCTGAGAGCTTGCTTTCTCTGCCTCTGCTTTCTCCCAAGTGAGGATAAAACAGGAAGACCACCATTTGAAGATTGGAAACCGGGCCCTTGTCAAACACGGGGTCTACCTTGACCTTGGACCTGCCATCCTCCAGAATTTTGTGAAAGGAATGTTTGTTGTTTCAACCACCCACTCTATGGTAATTAGTTACAGTATCCTTCAAAAACTCACCTATGACAGCAGCCAAGTGGCAATACCTAGAAAAATTCTGGTTCCTGTCTCCTTGATCTTATACTCTGCTGGCTTAGAGGTCTCGGTTCCAAAGAGGGGAGTGCTTCCACCTGGGGGCATGACAAGGATTCCACTGAGAACAGAATAAGACTGGCCATCCATTTGGAGCTCAGGCCTCTGAATCTACAGGCCAAACAAGAAATCGACTCTGCTGGCTCGATGATTAACCCTGACAACCACAGGGAAACTGGAGTGCTGCCCCACAGCGGAGGTTAGGAAGAGTATGTCTGGAATGTAGGAGACCTCTTAAGGAGGTTTTAGTATTTTCATGCTCTGTGATAAAGAACTGCAACAATTCAGCAGAAACTCACCTGAATGCATCTGGGTCAGCCTGTCAGGCAAAACACCATCACCAACAGAAATGTTTGCTGAGGGTATAGTGAGTATGAAATGATTAGTGGAAGGTGGCATTTGTAAATACTAGTTATAATGATGTGACCAGTTTAAAAAATTAGTCTAACAGTTATGAATATTTCTTCTTTATTTTAGTATAAATATGCTTCTGTGTATATAAAAATATTGTTGTTTTCTTCCCTCTATTATCCCCTTATCTAATATAAATGATGTCAATAATAGTTAATTTTATGTCTCATTATTTAGGTTGTAAGATACCAAAGGATAAGTGAACAGTACTCAAAGACTCCATGTTCTCTTCTGGAGAAAGTGTTAGCATGTTTTGGGTTGTAGGTATGTTACATACATGCATGTTCTGTCGTGTCTGGCTCTTTGTGACCCCATGGACTGTAGCCTGCCAGGCTCCTCTGTTCACGAGATTCTCTAGGCAAGAACACCAGAGTGGGTTGTCCTTTCCTCCTCCAGAGGATCTTCCTGACGCAGGGGCCAGACCTGTGCCCCTTGCGATGCAGGTGGGCTCTTTACTCCTGTGCCACCTGGGAGCCTCTGTAGGTGGGTTAGTTGTATCATACACATCTCTTCAAACCATATTTATTTAATCTCCAAATGAAGACAGTAACAAAGTTACTAAAATATAGGTAGGTTAGTTGTATCATTTTAGGCAGAAATACAACTTTGTTACTGTCTTTAGTTGGAGATTAAATATGGTATAAGAGAAGCACATGGTGCCAAGTTGACGAGGGGAAGACTGCAAGTGGCATTTTGATTTGTCAGCTTGGTTAGGCTACTGCCCCCGATTATTTAATCAGAGAGGCATAAATCTAGGTGCTGTTGTAAAGGAATTTGTAGGTGTAATTAAAATCTCTAATCAACTGACTTCAAGTTAAGGACATTTTCCTCAGTGGGCCTTCCACCTAATCAGGTGTAAAGCCTTGAAAACTGGATTGAGACTTTCTGGAGAGAGAGAGAGAGAAACTGAGAAAGAGAAAAGATTCCCACCTGTGGGCAACATCCTCCCTGGAGTCCCAGCCTGCTCCTGACGGTCCCTTCCTAACGGCCTGCTCTGCAGACTTTGACCTTGCCTAGCCAGGTCCTGCAGTGTGTGAGCAAAACCGATGTAGGTTAGTCACATATATCTATATATTTATAAATCTATATCTGTATCTCTTATAGGTTTTCTCCTCTGCTTTATTGCTGAAGAATATAAAATCATGTCAAAGGGGTCACAAAAATATTCAAACGACTTCCTCTAACAGACAATGCTCAGGAGTTCAGAAGAGTGGTTTCCAATGACCAGGATTTGCCTTACCTTTGCCTCTTTCATGCCCAGATACTTCAGTTAGAAAGAATACTTTGCTAAGAAAACCTCTCCATACAATCAGGGTCTATTGAGTCATTCCTGTAAGCAAAACAACAGGTGTGAAAAATGAAAAATATTTCTTTTCCCTTCTCTTTTTTTACCATGTGAAAATTTTAGGATGTTGAAGATTTGGTATAGTTTCTAGTAAAGCATGGAACTTCCAGGAAGAAATTAAGATTAGAAATTAATCATTTTAAATGTGAGGTATTCTCAAGGCCAAGACACGGTCAGTAGCTATATGCAACAAATGAAAATAGCCAAGCTTTTCTTAAAGAGTTCCCATAGCCCACCTTCTCACCTTTTGTCGTGTGGAGTCAAGAAAAAAAATAAAAAATTATGATTCAAACTATGTTTTTAAAATGGCTTAAAACAGCGATGGGGCATAGTGGAATTTAAAATTAACTCATTTGAAAGTGCATGTTTTCTGAAATGCCCCAGTTCAAACTCGTCTGAAAATGGTGCTGCAGACAAAGTCTCTAGGGTTAGGGTTAGCAGAGGGATTGGGAACTGTAGGAACTCAACAGTGGATTCCCAGCCCAAGGGAGAATGAACACAAGTCTGAATTTGCTTCAGTCAGTTGTGATTTATGCCTGTTTTCATGGTGTAATTATCGGTTTTGAGTCCTCTTATGTGTCCTAGTTTGAACAGTGAATTCCTGATTTACTCTCGTTAACGTTTTGAGAACGCACTTAGTAAGATTTCAGTCTTTTACAGTGTATTCATATTTCTTTCCTGGCTCAGAAAGTGCTCTATCCTGGAGAACAGCACAGGCGCACTTGGAAAGAAGGTGTGTCTGCTCTGCTGTTGCTGGGCAGAACGTTCTATTAATAGCAGGGAAGTCAGATTGGTCAGGAGTACTCTTCTTATCTCCTGGCTCCATGCTGAATTTCTGTCCAGTTGCCCTATCAGTTATTGAGAGTGGAGGAGCATTAATGTTTTCAGCTATTACTGTTGAAATGTCTATTTCTCCTTTCAGTTCTGTCATTTTTTGCTTCATATATTTTGGGACTCTGTCCTTAGGTGTGGATCTGCTTTGAATTTTTAGATGTTCCTGATAAACTGATGGTTTTATTGCTATAAAATGTCTTTTTGTCTCTAGAAATACTTTTATATTAAAGTTATGGTTTTTTTTGATATCGGTATAATCATTCCAGCAGTCTTTTGGTTTCTGTATGCATGTATGGTGTATCTTTTTAATCTTTTTGCTTTCAACCTATTTGTGCCTTTGAATCTGAAATCTGTTTCTTATTGACAGCCTACAGGGGAATAATTTTGTAAAATTTAGTCTGACTATCTCTGCCTTTTGATTGGACTACCAAATGTATTTTTAACATAATCATTGATATGATTGAATTACATCTCCTGTTTTGCTTTTTGTTTTCTTCTATCTTCTTTGTTCCTGTGTTATTCCTTTTCTGCTAGATATTTTCTAGGGCACCACTTAAATTTCTTTGCTGGATTCTTTACTCTTTTTTGATTTTACTTGTTTTCTTATAGCATGGGGATTAAACATGCATCTTACCTAAAAACAACATAGTTCAGATTACTAATTTAGTTTCAAAAGTATACATAAATTTTGTTCCAATATAGGACTCTGTCCTTTACCCATCATGATATTATTACCTTACAAATTTTTGCTTATAAGCTCAACAATACAGTTTTATAATTATTATTTCAAATAACTACCTTTTAAAATGAGCTGAGAAGTACTATGTAAAAATACATTCGTATTTTCTATTATATTTTCTTATGTAATTACTTTTATGGGTTTTTACATAGTTGCTCTACGGCACGTGGGATCTTTGTTCCCATCAGGGATGGAACCTGTGTCCCCTGCATGGTTCTTACTCACTGGACCACCGGGGATGTCCCTAGAAGCTTTGACTATTATCCTTCAGTATTTTTCTTCTTTATCTCTTTTCTCCTTCTGCTGCTGCCACTAAGTCACTTCAGTCATGTCCAACTCTGTGCAACCCCATAGACAGTAGCCTACCAGGCTCCTCTGTCCCTGGGATTCTCCAGGCAGCAACACTGGAGTGGGTTTGCCGTTTCCTTCTCCAATGCATGAAAGTGAAAGTGAAGTTGCTCAGTCGTGTCCAACTCTTTGCGACCCCGTGGACTGCAGCCCACCAGGCTCCTCGGTCCATGGGATTTTCCAGGCAACAGTACTGTACTGGAGTGGGTTTGCCGTTTCCTTCTCCAATGCATGAAAGTGAAAGTGAAGTTGCTCAGTCGTGTCCAACTCTTTGTGACCCCATGGACTGCGGCCCACCAGGCTCCTCAGTCCATGGCAGTTTCCATACAAGAGTACTGGAGTGGGGTGCCAGTGCCTTCTCCTTTCTCCTTCTAGGGCTCATTAATATTTCACACACATTGATCTATTTGATAAGGTTTTACACCTATCTTGCAAATCCCCAGGTGCACAGTGTAAAGAATCTGCCTGCCAATGCAGGAGACACAAGAGTTGTGGGTGCTGATCCCTGGGTCGGGAAGATCCCCTGGAGAAGGAAATGGCAACCCTCTCCAGTATTCTTGCCTGGGGAATCCCATGGACAGAGGAGCCTGGTGGGCTATGGGGTTGCAAAAGAGTTGTACACGACTTAGCAACTAAGCAAAAACACTGAATATTTCAGTTACTGTACTTTTAAACTACAGAGTTTCTAGTTGGTTCTTTGTAAAAGTTATTTCTCTTTATTGCTGTTATCTATTTTGTGAGACATTGTTGTCCTACTTTTCTTTAGATTTTTTTTAAATTTCTTTAAAAAAATTTTAACACCAAAATCATTTTGTGTTGGGGTATAGCCAGTTAACAATGTTGTGATAGTTTCAGGTTAACAGTGAAAGGACTCAGCCATACATATTCATGTATCCATTCTTCCCCAAACCCCACTCCTATCCAGGCTGGCACATAACACTGAGCAGAGTTCCACGTGCTATACAATAGGTTTTTGTTGGTTATCCATTTTTAAGTGTAACAGTGCGTACATGACCTTGGTGTCCTTTAGTTCTTTGAACATATATATAAAAGCTGATTTAAAGGCTGCCTACTATGCTGAACATCTGAGTATCCCAAGGTTAGTTTCTTTAGATTGTTTCCTATACATAAGCTATACTTCCCTGCTTCTTTGTATATCTCGTAGTATTTGTTGAAAACTGGGCACACTAAATTATTTTAGTAACTTTGAAATCCAATCATCCCTCCCTTCTGCTCTGCTGGTTGTTGCTGTATTTTTTATTATTGAAAATTTGATTTTTTTTTTGCTGCTGTTTAGTAATTTTCCTTGACCAGTGTTTGTAGGTCCTGTAGTATGAGCTTTAATTTTGTTTAATTTTTAGTTTTGGCTTTGTAGGTGTCATTCCTAGATCAGCAGAGCTCTCTGTGCTCTTTCTTTACTCTTCACACAGCCCTGAACATGCGCACGGATTTCCAGACCTAGCAATATGTAAGAAGTTTTCAGTCATTGGAAAAGACCCTGGAGCTGGGAGGGGTTGGGGGCAGGAGGAGAAGGGGACGACAGAGGATGAGATGGCTGGATGGCATCACTGACTCGATGGACGTGAGTCTGAGTGAACTCTGGGAGTTGGTGATGGACAGGGAGGCCTGGTGTGCTGCGATTCATGGGGTCAGAAAGAGTCAGACACGACTGAGCGACTGAACTGAACTAGTGGACATGTGAATCCCTACATTATCTTTTTAAGTTTTTGGCTGGACTCTTTTTAGCCCCAGCTTCCATCACAGCCCTAGGAACCTGCACAGTTCACCCTTCCTAACTGCTACAGATTTTTATTGTTGTCAGCACCACCCTGGGAATGAAGCTTCTCTGTGGAGCTGCAAGTCAGGTCAAAGTTGGCTGCTGGTCTCCACAGGACCACACAAGTGGCTGGCAGGGAGAGGGGGGTATCCCCGAGGTAAAGTGTCATAGACTCCACTGCTCTCACTGAGGGTCAGCAGGTTTCTTCAACAAACACTTTTAATTTGTTATGTGCTTTTAGCTAAATATCCAGAGTTCTGAAATGGTTGCTTTAATAATCTTGCCAGGGTTGTCACTGCGTTTTGAGGAGAGATGATTTACTGAGGTGCTTGCTTCACCATCTGGAAGTTTCACCTCTGCACAGTAAATTATATGGATATTTACCTAAATGGTCTTCCTGCTACTCAGGCCAAGCCAATTGTTGCTGTTTGGGGAGGGGGTGGTGTTCCCAGTGTTGTTATGTGGAATATGAATGGGTTATGGACGGAGGAGCCTGGTGGGCTATATATAGTCCATGGGGTTGCTGAGAGTTGGACATGACTGAGCGACTTCACTTTCACTTTTCACTTTCATGCATTGGAGAAGGAAATGGCAACCCACTCCAGTGTTCTTGCCTGGAGAATCCCAGGGACGGGGGAGCCTGTTGGGCTGCCATCTATGGGGTCACACAGAGTCAGACAAGACTGACAGCAGCAGCAGCAACAGCAAAAACCTCAAAAGTCTTATTTTATAAACTCTTACAGACATATTTTCCTTAGGTGGGATACAAAACCCTTACCCAAAGAGGTTTCATCACATCCAGTCCACCCACTTTCCAGTGTTCTTTCCTTTCATCAATTTACTGTCACTGAGCACCTGTCACTGGCCTGGAATAGTGTTCACTGCTAGGGAGACAACACAAAGAATATAGAATAAATTAGACTTAAATTACTATATTGAATCAATTAAAACTAATTTAAAATTTTCCTTTTTTAAAAATTGTATTTTCAGTTGGAGGATAACTGCTTTACAATATTAGGATGGTTTCTGTCATACACCAGCATGAATCAGCCATAGGTATACATGTGTCCCCTCCCTCCTGAACCTCCTTTCCACCTTCCTTCCCATCCTATCCCCTCTAGGTTGTCCCAGAGCACAGATTTTCCTCTGAAGGCTGTTCACTGTAAAATGTGGTATCTGATATTTGGCTTTTTGTTGTTGTGCAGACGCTTAGCCATGTCCAACTCTGTGACCCCATGGACTGCAGCATGCCAGTCTTCCCTGTCCTTCACCATCTCCCAAGCTTGCTCAGACTCATGTCCATTGAGTCAGTGATGCCATCCAACCATCTCTTTCTCCTTCACTTGTCTTTCAACTTGACTTCAGAAAAATTAAGGAGAACCATTTATTCAGACTTTTATATTAGGGAAATTCTAAGCAGTAAATATTTTTCAATCATGAGTTTCCATAAAGAACCCACACTCATTTTAAAATAAGCTACAGAGCCACTGAGATTGGAGTTGAGATATCTATTGAAAATGGCATCAACAAACAGATAATCATGTAAATCTTTGATGAAATGAACCTTTTTGCACACTTCAAAAGCATCACATCACTGCAAACCTGGCAAGTAATTGCAATGATCAGAGTAATTCATATTCAAATTCACCATGTTTGTTTATAGTGTTGATAGTCCCAGATGTTCTAGTATTGTAGAAGAGACATTAAGAATAATTTTTTAATATTTAAAATACTGTTTTCACTGAGAGACCTATAGCATTTCCAATTAAAAAAAGTTCTTTTGTGATTTGAAGCTAGTTCTTTCAGAAGAGCTGCATTGCTTGGAGACTCTGTGTCATCATAGTTCTGCTTTCTCCTTGAGTAGACCCCACCCCCTACTCCAGTCGCCTTAATCATTTGCGCCGGTGCTTGGCAAGGAGCAATCACATCCAGACACTGGGTTCTAGTCAGTCAGTGCTTCTCTCTCTTTGCTCCCTGCAGCCTT
Source organism: Antidorcas marsupialis (assembly GCA_006408585.1). Taxonomy (NCBI): domain Eukaryota; kingdom Metazoa; phylum Chordata; class Mammalia; order Artiodactyla; family Bovidae; genus Antidorcas; species Antidorcas marsupialis. The sequence continues at coordinate 3,354 of SJYB01006526.1, read as the reverse complement.
GCTCCTTCCTCTCTCTTTCTGTCGGGTGAGGAGAGTGCTACCATGACAGGACTATTCTGTTAAGAGGAGTTTCTAAGATCACAGAAGCACAGAAATCTTATATAAGAAGGAACAGACTTAAAGGTCACATTTTCAGTATAAAAAAATATTCTCCAGAGCATTCTTAATAGATAATCAGATAATCATTCAACCAGTACTTAAAGCAAGATTTTCCAATTTAGGTTACATTTTTTTCTAAATCAGCTTCCATCTGGAAGCAATTGCATGGTGTTGTGAAGTCAAATTTAGAAACTATGAGAATTGAAATATATTTTCTCCTAATATGTGATAAGATCTGAGCCAATGGATTAGCCTCTTTGGGTTTCAGTATCCTTACTGACTCGATGGACATGAGTTTGAGCAAGTTTCAGGAGTTGGTGATGGACAGGGAAGCCTGGAGTGCTGCAGTTTAAGGGGTTGCAAAGAGTCGGACACGACTGAGAGACTGAACTGAACTGATCCTTACTTGTAAAATAGAGATTTCTCATTTACCTTACCTATTTCCCCTAACTTATCCCAAAGGAGACACAGAGCCTTATTCCTAAAGCATCAACATAACAAATATATTAGGAGATTTACATAATCCTTGCCAATATTCACTGCAAGGTGTTGCTGTACCACTTTAATTTAATTTAGATACTCTAGAAATATCTGAACCAAATTGTTGTATATAAGCATTTAGGTCAACTTTCACCACAGCCTGCCCTAAATGACCCATCTCTTCCTGAGAACCAGAGAAGTAATACTGCTGCTGCTGCTAAGTCACTTCAGTTGTATCTGACTCTGTGCAACCCCATAGACAGCAGCCCACCAGGCTCCCCCGTCCCTGGGATTCTCCAGGCAAGAACACTAGAGTGAGTTGCCATTTCCTTCTCCAATGCATGAAAATGAAAAGTAAAATAAATCAGTCGTATCTGACTCTTAGCGACCCCATGGACTGCAGCCTACCAGGCTCCTCCGTCCATGGGGTTNGCAAGGTGTTGCTGTACCACTTTAATTTAGATACTCTAGAAATATCTGAACCAAATTGTTGTATATAAGCATTTAGGTCAACTTTCACCACAGCCTGCCCTAAATGACCCATCTCTTCCTGAGAACCAGAGAAGTAATACTGCTGCTGCTGCTAAGTCACTTCAGTTGTATCTGACTCTGTGCAACCCCATAGACAGCAGCCCACCAGGCTCCCCCATCCCTGGGATTCTCCAGGCAAGAACACTAGAGTGAGTTGCCATTTCCTTCTCCAATGCATGAAAATGAAAAGTAAAATAAATCAGTCTTGTCTGACTCTTAGTGACCCCATGGACTGCAGCCTACCAGGCTCCTCCATCCATGGGGTTTTCCAGGCAAGAGTACTGGAGTGGGTTGCCATTGTCTTCTCCGGAAGTAATACTGATTGCTGACTTATTAGAATATTCTTTCTATTTTTGGTGATGTCAAAAGAGATATGTTAAATACTCTGGTTCTAAAAGTAGGGCAGTATAATTTATAACTATTTTCAAAATTTTTATCCCCTACCTTATCATTTTTCCTAAGGTTATTCTTCATTATATCCTCATTAAAAATAACAAACACTGAAATATCTATAACACAAAATTAACAGAAAACTAATGTGATCTTTTTCACTAAATTTTGCTCAGATTTAAGGCTGAGCAGCATATAAATGCAGCAGTATCCTCAAACTGGAATTCCCCTACCAGGGCTCTGAGGGTTTCCTGGAACAAAGGCTCGAATTTGTCAAGAAAATTATGCAACCTAATATGGAAGATAACATTTCCCACTAGGATTGAGATGTTTAAAGTGAGTGTGTGTAGCCTTTTAGATCCAACCTATATGTTTCTTTAAACTACAGTGCAAAGCTAAAATGTGAAGACTACATAAACAAATATAAACAAACAGTAAATAAAAACAGAGGTTGCACAGTCAGCATCAGATTTGCCTTTGGTTTTGGCTGATTTTATGCTGTGGTATAATGGAAAGTGAAAATGAAAGTCTCTGTCGTGTCTGATTCCTTGTAACCCCATGGACTATACAGTCCATGGAATTCTTTAGGCCAGAATACTGGAGTAGGTAGCCTTTCCCTTCTCCAGGAGATCTTCCCAACCCAGAGATCGAACCCAGGTCTCCTGCATTGCACTCAGATTCTTTATTAGCTGAGGCCCAAGGGAAGCCCAAGGATACTGCAGTGGGTAGACTATCCCTTCTCCAGCGGATCTTCTCAACCCAGGAATCAAACCAGGGTCTCCTGCATTGCAGGCGGATTCTTTAGCAGCTGAGCTATCAGGGTATAATGGAAAGGACACATAATTCTATAAATATACCACCATTTGCAAAAGAGAAATGCTTCTTGTGTGAAGTTTTAAGTGCATCCTTTTTGTTGACCTTTACTTTTCTATTGTGATATCCTGAAACGAGGCAGAGAAGGGGCAATGGAACCTCTATATATTTAATAAACCAGGGATGCCATAAATGGGCAGCAGTCTTTTTGAAGAATGTAGTAGTTCTGTACATCTCTCACACTACTGTGATAAAATATAATCAGTTCAGTCCAGTCTCTCAGTCACGTCTGACTCTTTGCGACCCCATGAACTGCAGCATGCCAGGTCTCCATGTCTGTCACCAACACCCAGAGCTTGCTCAAACTCATGTCCATTGAGTCGGTGATGCCATTCAACCATCCTATCCTCTGTCGTCCCCTTCTCTTCCTGCCTTGAATCTTTCCCAGCATCAGGGTCTTTTCCAATGAGTCAGCTCTTTGCATCAGGTAGCCAAAGCTGGAGTTTCAGCTTTAGCATCAGTCCCTCCAATGAATGTTCAGGACTGATCTCCTTTAAGAGGGACTGGTTTTATCTCCTTGAAGTCCAAGGGACTCTCAAGAGTCCTCTCCAACACCACAGTTCAAAAGCATCAATTCTTCGGTGCTCAGCTTTCTTTATGGTCCAACTTTCACATCTATACAGGAAAACATAATACTTGATATTAAATCCTGTGGAAAGATTTCTCAGAATAAGCACTTGGGAGATTTCAGTGAGTAGATGCTATAGGCATTTATATAGTTATTCAAGATAAAAGACTTCTGAATATGTGCTTATATGTGTGTCCATGGCCATGACCATATCTGTGTCCATCAAACATGCTGAGGTGTATGAGTTTTTAAGAATTAAGTTCCATGAAGTAGTCAGTTTAGGCGGGCATAACATTGATGGGTGAACCGTGAACTTCCAGATGTTCAAGCTGGTTTTAGAAAAGGCAGAGGAACCAGAGATAAAATTGCAAAAATCCATGGATCATCAAAAAAGCAAGAGAGTTCCAGAAAAA
>SJYB01006525.1:0-27108 GCA_006408585.1 Antidorcas marsupialis | reverse complement strand
ATATTTTAAATATATATTTAAATATATTTTACAGAGAAATGTTTTAAATATATTTTACATTTGCACAATAATCTACAGTTTGAAAGAATTTAGAATACAAGAAAATAAAAGTAAAAATTAAATTAATAAGATAAAATACCATCAGTGTTTCTCTAACAGAAGAATTAGAGATCTGGAACATAAAAAACACACACTGTTTGTCAGAGCTTGAACAATTCTTGAAAGCTGTAAGGAGTATGGTAGAATTTCAGGCATAGGGTTTATATTAACCATGGCATTCAGAATCTCCTCTCTTCAGAGGAGGCAGAAAAAACTGAATATGCTTACACATTACATGACATGGATTCATTCTAGACTTCGCAACAGAAGAGCCAACTAATGACTTCCCACATGGCATTAGTGATAAAGAAACCTCTTACCAATACAGGAGATGTTAGAGACATGGGTTCGATTCCTCAGTTGGGAAGATTCCCTAGAGGAGGGCATGGCTACACACTCCAGAATTCTTGTCTGGAGAATCCCATGGACAGAAAAGCATGGCAGGCTATGGTCCATGGAGTCAAAAGAGTTGGACACAGCTGAAGTGACTTGGTGCTATGCAGGAGCCAACTAATATTTTCGACTTACGTGAAAAATTTCCTAATTGTCTTAAATAGTTACTCAGAATTCTACAATGTATTGATTTAACTTGTGTAGGTCAGTAAAATATACTTATCCTAGTGATATAGTAAAAAATAATTTTAAAAGTAATTTTAAAGATTTCTTGGAAACAGGTGAAAAATGTTTCATTTTCAAATTTTAATCAGTGACTCAAAAGGAAGATTTCTTTTCTGTAAAATCTGTAACATCAGTCCATCTTTTAAGGACTGTAACATTTAAAATAATGTAACAAAAATAGCTTATCATTTATATTTAACTCACTTGCTTTTGTGTCTGCTGTTAGGAAAAATAATATGAACAACCCATGGAAACTTATAATCAAACATCAACTGATTTCATCTTATTGGGGTTGTTCCCCCCTTCAAGATTTGGCATGTTTCTTTTTATTCTCATTGTTCTCATTTTCCTAATAACTCTGTTTGGCAACCTCTTTATGATCCTTCTCATCTTTCTGGACACCCATCTCCACACACCAATGTATTTCCTACTTAGCTCTCCTTCATTGACCTAATTACATCTCCACCATTGTCCCTAAAATGGCCTGCAATTTTCTGCTTGGAAATAAGTCTATCTCCTTCATTGGCTGTGGAATGCAGAGCTTTTTCTTCATGACTTTAACAGGTACAGAAGCATTGTTGTTGACATCTGTGGCTTATGATTGTTATGTAGTCATTTGCTTTCCTCTTCACTATTCAATCAGAATCAGCAGAAGAGTGTGTGTGTTGATGATAATAGGATCATGAATGACAGGCTCTATCAACTCCTGCGCCCACACCATGTATGTCTTCCAGATCCCTTATTGTAAATCTAGGGCCATCAATCATTTCTTCTGTGATGTCCCAGCAATGTTGATTCTGTCCTGCATTGACACCTGGATCTATGAGTACACCACAGTGAGTACACCACTTGTGAGTGCCATCGTTTTCCTTCTATTGCCTTTCATTGGTATTGCTGGTTCCTATAGTCATGTTCTCTTTACTGTTTATCACATGCAGTCCGCTGAAGGGAGGAAGAAAGCTTATTTAACCTGTAGCACTCATCTTACTGTGGTAACTTTTTACTATATGCCCTTTGCTTACACCTATCTACGTCCAAGATCCCTTCAAACTCCAACAAAGACAAGGTTCTAGCTGTCTTCTATATCATCCTCACCCCAGTGCTCAACCCTATTATCTATAGCCTGAGAAACAAGGAGGTGATGGGAGCCCTGAGAAGATTAACTAAGAGAATCTGTTCTGTGAAAATGTAGCCACATCTTTATGTATAAGTACCTAGGTCTTGTGTTTGTGTGTGTGTACACATCAGTGGACAGTGATTTAAAATACTGTTTTATCACTGTTCCAATCATTAAATTCAAGGACTAAAATTAATCTAAATAAAAAATTTACTCATATATAGACAATACTATCTTGTAAATATATATATATATATATGCATGGAAGTATCTTGTTATACATACACATATATATGTGTATGTATAATTTTAAGTCTTGCCCTTTTATTCATGGTATATTTTTCCTAATCAATTTCAAACACATTTATTTTCCTATGTAAAAAAATTGATTTTTACATTGCTTTAATTTTAAGTTTAAATATATATTTAATCAGGTATTCAAAATACTACACAGTTGCACTCATCTCACATATTGGCAAAGTAATGCTCAAAATTCTGCAAGCCAGACTTCAACAGTATATGAAATGTGAACTTCTAGATGTTTAAGCTGGATTGAGAAAAGGCAAAGGAACCAGAGATCAAATTACCAGCATCCATTAGATCACTGGAAAAGCAAGAGAGTTTCAGAAAAAATATCTACTTTTTCTTTATTGACGACTCCAAAGTCTTTGACTGTGTGGATCGTAACAAGCTGTGGAAAATACTTAAAGAGATTGGAATACCAGACCACCTTACTTGCCTCCTGAAAAAATCTGTATGCAGACCAAGAAGCAAAAGTTAGAACCAGACATAGAAAAACAGTCTGGTTCCAAACTGTGAAAGGAGTATGTTAAGGCTGTATATTGTATACCCTGTATACCCTGTTTATTTAACTTATATGCAGAGTACATCATGCAAAATGCCAGGCTGGAAGAAGTACAAGCTGGAATCAAGATTGCCAGGAGAAATATCAATAATCTCAGATATGCAGATGCCACCATCATTATGGCAGAAAGTGAAGAACTAAAGAGCCTCTTGATGAAAGTGAAAGAGGAGAGTGAAAAAGTTGGCATAAAACTCAACAATCAGAAAACTAAGATCATGGCATCCAGCCCCATTACTTCATGGCAGATAGGTAGCAAAACAATGGAAACAGTGACAGACTTCTTTTTTTTTTTTTTTGGCTCCAAAATTACTACAGATGGTGAGTGCAGCCATGAAACTAAAAGACAATCACTCCTTGGAAGAAAAACTATGAAAAACCTAGACAGTATATTAAAAAGCAGACACATTACTTTCCCAACAAAAGTCCGTCTAGCCAAAGCTATGGTTTTCATAGTCATGTGAGAGTTAGACTATAAAGAAAGCTGAAGAATTAATGCTTTTGAACTGTGGTATTGTAGAAGACTCTTGAGAGACCCTTCGACTACAAGGATATCCAACCAGGCCTTCTGAAAGGAAATCAGTCCTGAATATTCATCAGAAGGGCTGATGCTGAAGCTGAAGCTCCAATACTTTGGCCACAGGATGTGAAGAACTGACTTATTGGGAAAGACCCTGATCCTGGGAAAGATTAAAGGCAGGAGAAGAAGGAGACGACAGAGGATTAGATGGTTGAGTTTGAGCAAGCTCCGAGAGTTGGTGATGGACAGGGAAGCCTGGCATGCTGCAGTCCATGGTGTCTCAAAAAACCGGACAGGACTGAATGACTCAACTGAGTGACAGATGAGCAACCCAAGGAAGTTTATTAAAAGCTGGTTATGAAAAGAGCATTGTTTAAGAAGCTATACCCTTATCTGCTGTTTTGTAAGACACACTCAAGTACTTCTGTACAGGTACCAGTTTCTTTAACCCTGTATTGTACTTTTTTTAATAGCATCAATGTAGTTGCAAAGATCCTTTGAGTGTGAGAGCGTAGGCAAGCACACATGCAACATTTTTAGCTACTTTTGCCCTAAATGTATATGTCCTAAGAAACGGAGGTTGAGTGAATAGAAAGGGAATAGCATTAGGCAAATAGGAAAATGATGGTAGTGTCTCTCTCTTGTGTGTGTGTGTGTGTGTGTGTGTGTGTGTGTCAGTTATCACTGAAAATAGTCTAAGGAAATATAGAGTTGAGTGGAGATGTCTATTATAGTCTCCTTGTCCATTTCAGGTTATGAATAATAAAAGAAATAAGGAGATATGAATGTATTGCTGACCCTGATACATCATGAACTAGGGGAGAAAACTATATATCTCTGGCCTTTGTTAGCTAAAAAGCAAGATGGGAACCTTGTATCCTAAAGTATCAGTAATAGTGTAGGCAAGAAAAGCTATCTTTTTCTGCTCTTCTAGGTTCTTGACTAGGATGTCCTCTGTAACACAGGACTGTTTAACAGAAAAATAAGAAAAAAAAAATTAATGTCATAAATACCTCTTATATACATGGGGGTGAGCCAGGAAAACTGAATAACTCCATTTTTTACTCCAAACTACAGTTCAGACATTGAGTTTTTTTTTTTTTAACTTATAATAGTTTTAGTAGACCCCATGGTGTTCTGCATTCTCTCAAGTGTTTGAAATGTATTTTTACAGCTGCTCACTGCAAGCAAATAATATCCCTAAGAATGGAATGTCAAAAAAGGAATAAAGAAAACTGGCTAAAAATCATGAGCCTAAAGTTGTGGCCTGAGAATACCATAGAGATTAAGCAGAAACAAACAAGCAAACAAAACTCCCAAACAGCACGCATGTGCTTAGCCACTCAGTCATGTCCAACTCTTTGTGAACCCAAGGACTGTAACCTGCCAGACTCCTCTGCCCATGAGGATTCTCCAGGCAAGAATACTGGAGTGGATTGCCATGCCCTCCTCCAGGGAATCTTCCCAACCCAGAGACTGAACCCAGGTCTCCCACATTGCAGGCAGATTCTTTACCATCTGAGCCACCAGGGAAACACATACACACACACACATACAAACCATCCTGACCTGTGAATGTGGGAAAAAAAAATAATAAGATAAATCAAGCTGCATGATCTATAGAGCAGCAGCTAAAGTTGTCACTAATGTATTAAATTTTGATTACCTTTCTAAGTTAGGTTGAGTCTCTTGAAAGTGGGGAAAATTAAAAAAAAAAAAAAAGAGGCAACAGACTCCAAAAATATTCAGTTGGTTAAACCCATGTCAACAAACTAATAATTAATACTAATCTAGTTGCAGTTTGAATCTCTACAAGGAATGTGATCTTAACCAGTCAGTCTGCAGGTATCTGGTAAGAATTAATCAAATCATCTGCCTGATAGAGCATCACTGGCCAAAAGGATGTTGACCTTGATGGAAACAGTCCACTCTGCCTGAAAAACTTCCTTACCTAGCTTTCTTCTGCTATAAAAGGCTTCAATTTTGTATGACATCCTGAAGCTCCTTTATATATTATTGGTGGGATTCTGACCAATTCATGAAATGATGAATAAAGTAAATTAGGAGTTTCAAATTACTCATTTGAATTTTGAGTTTTCACACTCTAATCTGGCATTTGCAATCTGATTCTTTCAACCAGAATGCTCCACTGAGAGCAACAGAGAAAGGGCTACCCTTACTGATTTAAAAAATCAGTATATTTTGGGAAATTCAGTGGTCCAAAAATGCTTCAAAGACATGGAAGAATCAGTCTTAATGTCTATACAGCATGAGCAATACCCAAAGTGAGACTAAACATAAATTTTGTGAAGGCAATACCAGGACAGAAATAAGATGAATGATATTTTCTGCCAACCTAGGACTACAAGATTCAGTGATCTGAAGCCAATGTGTATGACTTTGAGGAAGTACTGAAGAAACATAAGATTGAGAATTACGTCCAGGAAGAAACTGAGCATTTAGTTGGTGATTCAAAACTCACCAGAGGCAAACATATTAGAAAACTGAGTGTAATAATAAGTAAACCACTCTTCTATATGAAAGGTTTATGATGGTAGGTTATGCACCATTTGAGAAGCAGGACACATACACTGCAGAGAACCAATTAAATAGTTTCCAGTGTACAAGTTAAGTGGGTCATAGTTGGTAGCAAATAAGATGAAATATGTGTGAGGGTACCATAAAAGATACCAGAAATAATACTGGATACAGAATCTATAGAAAGAGCAAGAAGCCGTATCTGCCTGTGAAAGAGAGGAGTACAAATTACCCAGAGATTGTGTGCTTTCCTCAGGAGGTAATGGCTTAGGATTCACTGGCACTTTGGGCTGTCTTTTGTTGTGGATAAATGAATAGAATTTCGTGAATAGAAAGATTACATACATATAGTTGTCAGTGTAAAATACTATGCCAGACCATTTTGCAGGCTTTTTCACCAATGATTCAGATCCTGTTTACAGAAATGAGAGTTACTATTGGTCTGATTACTCTTACTCTGATTGGTCACAGAGACCTATTTCAACCATTGCTTCCAGAGTGGTATTATGAACTGTTCCCTTTCTCAACCAAGATTTCCATAATTCCAGGATAAAATATAATTCTTTGCTTCAGCCCACAGGAAAATTCCTAATATGATGATATTAAAACACCTCTCATAATTGTGTGTTTGCAAGGAGTGGTGGCTAATTTAATTTTGCTTGTTTTTTATTGACATATAGTTGATTTACAATATTGTGCTCATTTCAAATATACAACAAAGTAATTTTGTATGGGTATGCTTATGTGTGTGTGTATATATATATACACACATATACTTGGCTACATATATATATATGGCAATTTAGTGGTGGTGACCAAAACCATCCCCAAGAAAAAGAAATGCAAGACAAAGTGGTTATCTGAAGAGGTCTTACAAATAGTTGAGAAAAGAAGACAAGTGAAAAGCAAAGGAGAAAGGAGAAGATATACTCCACCAAATGCAGAGATCTAGAAAACAGCAAGGAGAGATAAGAAAGCCTTAAGTGAACAATGCAAAGAAATGGAGGAAAACAGTAGAAAAGGAAAGACTAATGATCTCTTCAAGAAAATTGGAGAGAACAAGGGAATATTTCAGGCAAATATGAGCACAAAAAGACAGCAGCAAGGACCTAACAGAAGCAGAAGAGATTAAGAAGACGTAGCAAAAATATACAGAAGAACTCTATAAGAAAGGTCTTAAAAACTCAGGATTTTAAATAACTCAGCTGGAATTCCATCACCAAAGACCCAGATAACCATGAACAAAGCAAGTGAAGGTGATGGAATTCCAAATTCTAAAAGTTGATGCTGTGAAAGTGCTGCACTCAATATGCCAGCAAATTTAGAAAATTCAGCAGTGGCCAAGACTGGAAAAGGTCAGTTTTCATTCCAGTTCCTAGGATTGTAAAGAATGTGAAAGAATGTTAAAACTGCCATATAATTTCACTCAAGATAATGCTCAAAATCTTCAAGTGAGGCTTCAACAGTTCATGAACTGAGAACTTGAATATGTACAAGCTGGATTTAGAAAAGTCAAAGGAACCAGAGAGCAAATTGCCAGCATGCACTGGATCATAGAAAAAGCAAAAGAATTTTTAAAAAATCTACTTTTTCTCCATTGACTATGCTAAAGCCTTTGACTGTATGGATCACCAAAAAAAGGTGGGCAGGGGAGGAGGGAATCTTAAAGAGCCGGTAATACCAGACCACTTTCCCTGTCTCCTGAGAAATCTGTATGCTGGACAAGAAGCAAAAGTTAGAACTTTACACAGAACAAGGGCAGGCTCCAATTTGGGAAATGAGTACGTCAAGACTGTATATTGTCACACTGATTATTTAACTTATATGCAGAGTACATCATGTGAAATGTGAGGCTGGAAGAATCTTAAGCTGGAATCAAGACTGCTGGAGAAATATCAACCTCAGATATGCACGATACCACACTAGTGGCAGATAGTGAAGAACTAAGAGCCTTTTGAGAAAGATGAAAGAAGAGAAAGAAAAAGCTGGCTTAAATCTCAACATTCAGAAGGAGAAGATCATGACATCTGGTACCATGACTTTTTGGCAAATAGATGAGGAGAAATTTGAAACAATAACAGATTTTACTTTCTTGGGCTCCAAAACCACTGCAGATGGTGACTGCAGCCACAAAATTTGAAAACAATTGCTCTTTGGGAAAANGGAATCAAGACTGCTGGAGAAATATCAACCTCAGATATGCACGATACCACACTAGTGGCAGATAGTGAAGAACTAAGAGCCTTTTGAGAAAGATGAAAGAAGAGAAAGAAAAAGCTGGCTTAAATCTCAACATTCAGAAGGAGAAGATCATGACATCTGGTACCATGACTTTTTGGCAAATAGATGAGGAGAAATTTGAAACAATAACAGATTTTACTTTCTTGGGCTCCAAAACCACTGCAGATGGTGACTGCAGCCACAAAATTTGAAAACAATTGCTCTTTGGGAAAAGAAGCTATGATAAACTTAGACAGTATATTAAAAAGCAGAAACATTACTGACAAAGGTGTATACAGTCAAAGCTTTGATTTTTCCAGTAGTCATGTATGGATGTGAGAGTTGGACAATAAAGAAGGCTGACTACTGAAGAATTGATGCTTTCAGTTATGGTTCTGGAGGACTTTAAGGATCTTGCAAGGTGATCAAACTAATAAATCTTAAATGAAATCAGTCCTGAATACTCACTGGGAAGACTGATGCTAAAGCTGAAACTCCAATACTTTGGTCGTGTAACTCAAAGAACCTACTCACTGGAAAAAACTCTGTGATGGGAAAGATTGAGAGAAAGAGGAGAAGGGAATGACAGAGGATGAGAATGCTGGATGTCACCACCAACTCAATGGACATGAGTTTGAACAGACTTCAGGAGATGGTTAAGAACAGGGAGCCTGGCCTGCTGCAGTTCACAGGGTCTCAAAGATTTGGACATGACTTAGTTGTTGTACAAGAACAAGAGCATTGTGCATTAGCTATTTTTGGCTCTTCCTGTTGCCATTTATAGCATTAGAAACTGAAATTTATAAGTTTATTTATGTTGTATCTCTGTTTCATTAGATGTTTAGTACTTACCCCAGTTTACTGAGTACCTGTTCCCAACTTAAATTCTTCAAATAAAAAGCATAAGGCATAGTTCAGGCTTACATGTTTGCTATAGGTATAAGTCGGGGGGAAAGTGAGCATTTGGTTTTTCTCATAGGTATTGAAATATTTGCTAGCTAAGAAAAGTTAAAAGAGGATTTAGCTTAGCAAAAACCCATTCATCTCTCATTTATCTACAACTTGGGGGTCATTATCTCTGTGAATCACAATAAACTGTGGAAAATTCTTCAAGAGATGGGAATACCAGACCACCCAACCTGCCTTCTGAGAAATCTGTATGCAGGTCAGGAAGCAACAGNTCTATCTATCAGATCTAGGCCCTTCAATCTATTTCTCACTTCCACTGTATAATCATAAGGGATTTGATTTAGGTCATACCTGAATGGTCTAGTAGGTCTATTGAATACCTACTTTCTTCAATTTAAGTCTGAATTTGGTAATAAGGAGTTCATGATCTGAGCCACAGTCAGCTCCTGGTCTTGTGTTCATTGACTGTATAGAGCTTCTCCATCTTTTGCTGCAGAGAATATAATCAATCTGATTTTAGTCTTGACCATCTGGTGATGTCCATGTGTAGAGTCTTCTTTTGTGTTGTTGGAAGAGGGTGTTTGCTATGACCAGTGCATTATCTTGGCAAAACTCTATTATTCTTTGCCCTGCTTCATTCCACATTCCAAGGCCAAATTTGCCTGTTACTCCAGGTGTTTCATGACTTCCTACTTTTGCATTCCAGTCCCCTATAATGAAAAGGACATTTTTTTGGGGGGTGTTAGTTCTAAAAGGTCTTGTAGGTCTTCATAGAACTGTTCAACTTCAGCTTCTTCAGCGTTACTGGCTGGGGCATAGGCTTGGATTACTGTGATATTGAACGGTTTGCCTTGGAAACAAACAGAGAGAGCATTCTGTCGTTTTTGAGATTGCATTCAAGTACTGCATTTCAGACTCTTTTGTTGACCATGATGGCTATTCCATTTCTTATGAGGGTTCCCTGCCGGCAGTAGTAGATATAATGGTCATCTGAGTTAAATTCACCCATTCCAGTCCATTTTAGTTTGCTGATTCCTAGAATGTCGACCTTCACTCTTACCATCTCCTATTCGACTACTTCCAATTTGCCTTGATTCATGGACCTGACATTCCAGGTTCCTATGCAATATTGCTCATTACAGCATCGGACCTTGCTTCTATCACCAGTCACATCCACAGCTGGGTGTTGTTTTTGCTTTGGCTCCATCCCTTCATTCTTTCTGAATTTATTTCTCCACTGACCTCCAGTAGCATACTGGGCACCTAATGACCTGGGGAGTACCTCTTTAAGTATCCTATCATTTTGCCTTTTCATATTCTCCATGGGGTTCTCAAGGCAAGAATACTGAAGTGGTTTGCCATTCCCTTTCCAGTGGACCACATTCTGTCAGACCTCTCCACCAAGACCCTCCCATCTTGGGTTGCCCCACAGGCATGGCTTAGTTTCATTGAGTTAGACAAGGCTGTGGTCCTAGTAAAGCTCAACATTCAGAAAATGAAGATCATGGCATCCGGTCCCATCACTTCATGGGAAATAGATGGGGAAACAGTGGAAACAGTGTCAGACTTTATTTTTGGGGGCTCCAAAATCACTGCAGATGGTGACTGCAGCCATGAAATTAAAAGACACTTACTCCTTGGAAGAAAAGTTATGACCAACCTAGATAGCATATTCAAAAGCAGAGACATTACTTTGCCGACTAAGGTCCGTCTAGTCAAGGCTATGGTTTTTCCAGTGGTCATGTATGGATGTGAGAGTTGGACTGTGAAGAAGGCTGAGCGCTGAGGAATTCATGCTTTTGAACTGTGGTGTTGGAGAAGATTCTTGAAAGTCCCTTGGACTGCAAGGAGATCCAACCAGTCCATTCTGAAGGAGATCAACCCTAGGATTTCTTTTGAAGGAATGATGCTAAAGCTGAACCTCCAGTACTTTGGCCACCTCATGCGAAGAGTTGACTCCCTGGAAAAGACTCTGATGCTGGGAGGGATTGGGGGCAGGAGGAGAAGGGGACAACCCAGGATCAGATGGCTGGATGGCATCACGGACTCGATTGACGTGAGTCTGAGTGAACTCAGAGAGATGGTGATGAACAGGGAGGCCTGGCGTGCTGCAATTCATGGGGTCGCAATGAGTCGGACACGACTAAGCGACTGAACTGAACTGAACTGTGGTCCTAGTGTGATTAGACTGACTAGATTTCTGTGAGTATGGTTTCAGTGTGTCTCTCCTCTGATGCACTCTTGCAACACCTACCATTTTACCTGGGTTTCTCTTACCTTGGGCTTGGGGTATCTCTTCATGGCTGCTCCAGCAAAGCACAGCTACTGCTCCTTACCTTGGATGAGGTGTATCTCCTCCTACTGCCATTCCTGACCTTCGTCGTGGGATGACTCTTAGGCCCTCCTGTGCCTGGGCAGCCACCACTCCTTGGGCATGGGATTGTTCTCCGGGTCGACGCCCTGGCCTTGGGTGTGGGGTTGCTCCTCTTGGCCGCCGCCCCTGACCTCGGACATGCGGTAGCTCCTTCAGTCTTTCCTGTGCCATTGCAGCCTGGCACTCTCGGCTGCTTTCCCTGACCTCGGATGTGGGGTAGCTCTCGGCCGCCGCCGTCACCTGTGCCTAGTGCGCCAGCCATCACTGCCACCTGTGAGCCAGCAATCCCACTACTGGGCATATTCCCTGAGAAAATCATAATTCAAAAAGACACATGTACCCCAACATTCATTGCAGCACTGTATACAACTGCCAGGGTATGGAAATAATCTAGATGTCCACTTACAGATGAATGGATAAAGAGCAGTGGTACATATTACAGTGGAATATTACTCAGCCATAAAATGGAACAAAATTGGGTCATTTGTAGTGATGTAGATGAACCTAGAGCTTATCATTTAGGGTAAAATAAGTCAGAAAATGAAAATAAATATTTTATATTAACCGCGTATAGGGGATCTAGAAAAATGGTACTGACGAATGTATTTGTAGGGCAGGAATAGAGATGCAGACATAGAGAAGAGACTTATGGACACAGTGGGCTAAGGACACGGTGGGAAGAACTGAGAGCACAGCGTTGACATATACACACTTCCATGCATTAAACAGGGAGCTAGTGGGAACCTGCATAAGACAGGGAGGTCAGCTTGGGGCTCTGTGATGATGCAGAGGGCTAGGATGAGGGTGGGGAGTGGGTGGGAGGCTCAAGAGGAAGGGGATATATGTATACGGATTGCTGATACACATTGTTGTACAGTAGAAAAACTACCACAACATTGTAAATCAATTCTCCTCCGATAAAAAAGAATAAAAAGAGTATCATACAACTTAGAATGATAGAACTCTTTATTTTATTTTTGGTTTCAAATTTGAATATTTTTCTACTACGCCTATCAGTGTATTATGGTACCTATGGTAATACTGTCATTAAAATAAGAATTCTGTCAAGTTCAANACACTTCCATGCATTAAACAGGGAGCTAGTGGGAACCTGCATAAGACAGGGAGGTCAGCTTGGGGCTCTGTGATGATGCAGAGGGCTAGGATGAGGGTGGGGAGTGGGTGGGAGGCTCAAGAGGAAGGGGATATATGTATACGGATTGCTGATACACATTGTTGTACAGTAGAAAAACTAACACAACATTGTAAATCATTCTCCTCCGATAAAAAAGAATAAAAAGAGTATCATACAACTTAGAATGATAGAACTCTTTATTTTATTTTTGGTTTCAAACTTGAATATTCTTCTACTAAGCCTATCAGTGTATTAAGGTACCTATGGTAATACTGTCATTAAAATAAGAATTCTGTCAAGTTCAAGGTACAATGATCAGACTGCTGGAGAACAGAAAGAAAAATGGACATGGCCTCTGTTCTCAGGAGTCTCTGGTCCACTGAGAAGACAGCTGTGTAAACAACAAAGGATGCTGCTATGATCGAAGCAAGACGGAGTGAGTGTGGACTGTACTAGAGGCTACTGCAGGGGCAGGAGCAAAGACACAGCCACTTCCGAGGGAAGGGACCCAAAGGCGCCTTCCTGAAGCCGGAAGCAGTGGAACTAGGTCTTGAAGAGCAAGTATAGTTTGACAGCTAACAATACTTCCGGTAGAGGGAATAGCAGGAACAAAAGTGAGGAAGTAGCAAGACACTGTGGGTTTATCCCTCCCTCTTGCATTCATTCATCAGTAACTTCTTGACTGCTATAAACGCGGGGCGTACAGCAAGTCAGACAAAGTCCCTGTCTAAAAGGGCTTATATTCTTGAGGTAAACAGAGTAAAATAACAGAAAAACAAATAAGTGAATGAAACTTTTCAGAGTAATAAGAATTTTGACTGAATTTAAAGTGTTTTGGACTGAGTGGTCAGGAAAAGTTTAAAGTCAAAGAAATTTAATAGCATCTGCTAAAATTAGGTTCTCACATTTGGCCTTGCAGTCTTTCCCTACACAAGAACACTTGGTGAAAAATATTTATTTTTAACAACAGCAACAAGAGCAAAACGGGCATAATCTTAAGAAGTACCAACCACTATGAAACATTATACAGCTATTTTAAAGAACAAATTAGAGCTCTCTTTTATGGGTCTCAAGGGATAACTGTGATACACTGCTTGAATAAAGACTAAGTTTAAAAATATGATCAGATTGAGGAAAAAGTCATTCGATTATATCAAGTGTTGTGAAGGTATAGGAAAAAGTACTTTTAAGTACTGTTGACACAGTATAAATTGGCAAATTTACTGCAGAGAATTTGACAGTGTTGCTCTAGTTCATGGGGTCACAAAGATTTAGATACTACTTAGCTACTGTACAACAATCAACATAAAGAATGCTCATATAATTTGACCAAACATTTTTTTAAATGAAACACTCTAAAAGATTCTTCTATACTCTTGAGTTTTAAGAACATTTAATCTATGGTTTCCATTATGTTAAAACATACTTTTCAAAAAATTTAATGTACCTCTATATTTACCTACTAAACAGAGCAGGAAAGATGCTTTCTTCCTCCTATCGAGTAATCCCCAGCTCCTGACCAACTAACTGACCAACTAACTCCTCTGTTGAGATCTTTGGGAATTTTAGTCCCAGGCTGTTATTTTTCAATGAAGCATAATTACGTAAGCTTTGCTACTAGCTTTCCTGGTTCATTTGTTCCCCGGTCTATATCCTCTTTCAATTCATATTTGTTTTGCCAGGGCACAAGCTGAAATACTTTATAGAGGATCTACAGATTAGTATGTTTCTGAGTCTTTGCATACTTGTAAATGTCTTATTTTATACTCACACTTAAATGTTAATATGGCTAGCTATAAGATTTTATTTTCAAAACCAATTTCCCTCAGAATTTGAAATTTTGCCCCACTTGGTATTTCTCATCACATATAATGCAAATCTAATTTACATTTTTTTCTTTGTAGACACTTGGATTCTTCTTTTTTTCTTTAATCTTGGTGTTCTCAAAATTTGCCATTTTGCACTTAGATTCCTTCACTCATTTGATAAATCTTTTTTGAGCACCTACTATGTGCCAAGCACTTGTTTAGTTTTCTAGGCATGTGACTGTGAACACAATAGGCAATTATGTGTCTTTTATTATTTAATTCACTGTAGCTTGGTGGGCCCTTTCAAAGTAGTATAGTAGTACACACAGAAAATGCTTTATAAATAATTTATTTGGTAGTTTCTTCCATTCCACCTCTCTTCTTTTTAAGACTTTTATTCTCTCTGGCCGCATGGCATGTGGAATCTTAGTTGCCTGACCAGGGAACAAGCCCCTGCCCTGCATTGGAAGCGCCTAGTCTCAGCCACTGGGCCACCCAGGAAGTCCCTGCATCCTCTTTCCTATATGCTTGAAACGTTTGGGAGACAAAAATATCATGCCTTTTGGACCCGTTTTCCACATAACAACCTTTTGTCATTTTTAATCTGATTTTCCTCCATGAAGAGAAACCTTGACTTGTTAACTTGTTCTTTAGCTGCGTCTATTCTGCTTTTAAACCCACTAATCTTTAAATTTCTACCAAGGAATTTATATTGGCATAGATATTATGGGTGATTCATGTTGCTGTGTTATGTCTTCTTTTATTGGAGTATAATTGATTTACAATGTTGTATTAGTTTCAAGTGTATAATAAAGTGATTCTTTATGATGTATATGTCATATATACGATAAACATGTTCTTTTTCAAGATTATATTCTATTATAGGTTACTGTAAGATATTGAATATCGCTCCCTGTGCTACACAGCAGGTCCTCATTGTTTATCTATTTTCTATATAGTAGGGTGTATATGTTAATACCAAAGTCCTAATTTATTCCTCCTTCCCTTTCCCCTTTCATAGCCATAAATTTGTTTTCTAAGTTTGTAAATCTATTTGTTTTGTAAATGAGTTCATTTATATCACATTTTTTGGATTCCTCATAAAAGTGATCTCATGTGATATTTGTTTTTCTAGGTCTGACTTAAAATAGTTAGTATTATAATCTCTAGTTCCATCCATGCTGCTATATATACGTTATTCCATCCTTTTTGTGGCTGAGTAATATCCACTGTGTGTGTACATACTACCTCTTCTTTATTCATTCAGCTGCTGATGAGCACTTAGGTTGCTTTCATGTCTTGCCTACTGTAAACGGTCTTGCTATGAACACTGGGCAAAACTACTAAAACTGATAAATGAATTCAGTAAGGTAGCAGGATATAAACTTACCATACAGAAATCTGCTGCATTTCTTTGCTGTAATAAAATGCAACAGATTTCAATGAAATATCAGCAAGAGAATGCAAAAAAAAAAAGTATAAAATCACATCAAAAAATAAAATACTTAGAAAAAACCTGACCAAAGAGATGAAAGACTTACATGCTGCTGCTGCTGCTAAGTCGAGTCAGTCGTGTCTGACCCTGTGCGGCCCCAGAGACGGCAGCCCGCCAAGCTCCCCCGTCCCTGGGATTCTCCAGGCAAGACCACTGGAGGGGGGTGCCATTTCCTTCTCCAATGCATGAAAGTGAAATGTGAAAGAGAAGGCGCTCAGTCGTGTCCGACTCTTAGCGACCTCATGGACTGCANATGAGCACTTAGGTTGCTTTCATGTCTTGCCTACTGTAAACGGTCTTGCTATGAACACTGGGCAAAACTACTAAAACTGATAAATGAATTCAGTAAGGTAGCAGGATATAAACTTACCATACAGAAATCTGCTGCATTTCTTTGCTGTAATAAAATGCAACAGATTTCAATGAAATATCAGCAAGAGAATGCAAAAAAAAAAAAGCATAAAATCACATCAAAAAATAAAATACTTAGAAAAAACCTGACCAAAGAGATGAAAGACTTACATGCTGCTGCTGCTGCTAAGTCACGTCAGTCGTGTCCGACCCCGTGCGGCCCCAGAGACGGCAGCCTGCCAGGCTCCCCCGTCCATGGGATTTTCCAGGCAAGAGCACTGGAGGGGGGTGCCATTGCCTTCTCTGACTTACATACTGGGAACTATTAAACACTGATAAATAATTTTGAAGATGATTCAAAGAAATAGAATGATATCTCATGATCTTGGACTAGAAGAATTAATACGGTTAAAATGGCCATACTACCTAAGCAATCCACAGATTTAATGCAATCATTATCAAAATACCCATGATATTTATCATAGAACTAGAACAAATTATCCTAAAATTTATATGGAACCACAAAAGNCGACTCTTAGCGACCTCATGGACTGCAGCCCACCAGGCTCCTCCATCCATGGGATTTTCCAGGCAAGAGCACTGGAGTGGGGTGCCATTGCCTTCTCTGACTTACATACTGGGAACTATTAAACACTGATAAATAATTTTGAAGATGATTCAAACAAATAGAATGATATCTCATGCTCTTGGACTAGAAGAATTAATACGGTTAAAATGGCCATACTACCTAAGCAATCCACAGATTTAATGCAATCATTATCAAAATACCCATGACATTTATCATAGAACTAGAACAAATTATACTAAAATTTATATGGAACCACAAAAGACCTAGAATTGGTAAAGTGCCCCTGAGGGAAAAGAACAAAGCTGGAAGCGTAACCATTCCAGACTTCAGACAACATTACAAAGCTACAATAATTAAAACAGTACAGTATTGGCACAAAAGCAGACATATAAATCAATGGAACAGAACAGATAGCCCAGAAATAAACCCACATATCTACATTCAGTTAATCTATGATAAATAAGGCAAACCTATACAATGGAGAAAAGACATTCTCTTCAACAAGTGGTGTTTGGAAAGGTGGACAACTACATGTGAATCAATGAAACTGAAAAACTCCCTCACACCATACATGAAAATAAACTCTAAGTGATTTAAATATCTAAATATAAGATATGACATCATAAAATTCCAAGAAGAGAACATAGTCAAAACATTTTTGGACATATCACAGCAAAATCTTATCTGTCTCCAAGATAAAAAATAAACAAATGGGACCTAATCAAATTTAAAAGCTTTCAGACATCAAAGGAAACCATCAACAAAATGAAAAGATGACATATGGAATGGGAGAAAATATTTGCAAAAGATGCAACTGACAAGGGGTCAATATCCAAAATAAACAAACAGCTCATACAACTCAATATCAAAAAAACAAACAACTCAATCAAAAATGGGAACATCTGAATAGACATGTCTACAGAGAAGATATACAGATGGGGAACAGGCATATGAGAAGATACTCAACACTGCTCATTATCAGAGAAGTGTAAATCAAAACCACCATGAGTTATCACCTACCACTGCTCAGAATGGTTATCATCCAAAAGTCTGCAAATGATAAATGCTGGAGAGGGGTGGGGAGAGAAGGGAACCCTCCTACATTGTTGGTGGGAATGTAAATTAGTACAGCCACTATGGGGAACAGTCACGAGGGTTCCTTAAATTGAGGGGGAAAGAAAAAAAAAACATAAAAATAGAGTTACCATATGATCTTATAATCCCAGCCCTGGGCATATATCTTCAGAATAGAAGAAGATTCTACTTTATGTAATGATACATGCACCTCAGCATTAACTCATTCTTTAGCTGTGTCTATTCAGCCTTGAAGATAACTAATGAGATCTTAAGATTTCTTCCAAAATACTTACATTTGTATAAATACTGTTGCTGATTCATGTTGTTTTGTATGAATTATATTCATCTGCTTTCTTTTTCCCCCATATGCATTATCCTGAATTACAGTTGTATAAAACAATTAAGATTATTTAAAAATTATCAATGATTTATAATTACTAAGGCATTTGTTTTTCTTCTGATAACAGCCTTAAAAAATAGATATCATCTCTTCAATATCAATTATAGTTCCTTTATTATTATTTTTTTGTCTACTCAAATAACTAAATTTTCAAGGGTAATCATCTTCTTTGTGAATTTGGTGACTCTTTCATAGTGACAGACCTTCTCATGCAATTCTTTACTGTCTCTTCATCTTTGTATTTCAGAGTCACTGTCTGACCTGTTCCTTTCTTGGAAAGAACAGGGCATGTTTTGTAGGTGATTTTGTAGCTATTCTTCTACTCTCTGACCCAATGCCCCTTCCAGGGGTCATTAACCATATGAGGGACTTCCTCTGTGGCCCACAGCCTACACCGATCCCTTTATGTTGACAGCAAACTGCTATTGTCCCCGCTAGCCCCTTTGCAGATAAAAGGGGGGCTGATTGGGTTTTCTTCCTCAGAAAGAAATTACCCTTTTATTCATCCCAATGTTCAGAAGCCTGATCTGCTTCTCATATTCATTGACTTTTAGGTTCCAGCTCCCTGGGAACCACTCCCACGTCTGCAGTGACATTCTCCAGCTTTCTTTTGGGATGTGCCTTCTCATCAGAATTCTTTTTTTCCCCTCTTTCTTTCTGTCATGAATTATTATTATTTTATAACATAATTAAGATTTTAAAAAATATCTCTTCAGCTATTTTAAGAAATTTGGGAAAGCACATACATATGTTGAGCCAATCATCTTTATCCAACTAACTTCTTTTCAAACTCCATTTAGTTAATTGACAAAGAAAAATATTTTCTGGAAAAAAAAAAAGATTAGTTTGACCTAAAATACAAAGGTCAAAAGTATTATTTTTCATGAAATAGTCATATAGATGGTAAGCAAGACAGGTCAGTTTTATTTTATTTTGTTTTATCCTATGCTCATTATTAAACTGTCACCTCTTAGCCTCAGGTCCACTCTTGTATTCTTCACTTTTTGTGATTCTGGAAGGGACGGGGAGGTGGTGCAAACCGTTTCTCTTTCGCTAGTGGGATGAGTGTTAGGTTCTGACGATAGGGGGCACTAGAGAGAGAGTAGAGAGGATAAAGGAAGGATAGAGGATAAAGGATGGACACTGTCCTTCTAGGTTACTTCCTGTTCTTGTTTTGATTCCCTTTACTCTCATTACCATCCAACAAAGAGGCGCCTTTGGCTGGTTATTCCAGTAGTATAGCTGATTCCAGTAGCACTTTCCCAGCACTGACAGGGCCCACCTCACTGCGGTTTCTCGCTGGCCCCAGATGCGGCCAGCTGGTATCCCCTCCGTAAAGGTCGGGCTCCCACACCTGTGCAGCACCCCGGTGCCTTCCCGAGGCTCTAACACGGCTCGCCCCGCCCTCTCAGAAGTCTGAGCCCAAGCTCTGTGTCCCTCAGCCAAAATTCTAATTTCTGATAATTCTAAGCTCTTCTCTTAACGTTCTCAGCTCTAGGGACAGTCTGTGCCAAAATTCTAATTTCTGATAATTCTAAGCTGTTCTCTTAACTTTCTCAGCTCTAGGGACAGTCTGTGAAATCTTAGTGTTCCTTTTGCCGGATGTCCAATTCCTGGATGACGATGTTTTATATTAAATTCTCCTGTTAAAATTACTTCTATCACCTAAGTAGACTATGAATAATATACTTCCCTACCTACCATGACTGTTTTCAGATTCTTAGTGAGCCTTCTGTCTTACTGTTAAAATAACCACTGATTTCATTACATGTGAAAAATATTGTATGCTATGTGCTTAATTGAAACACTGAAAAATACATTTAAAGAAAAATGGACATGGTCCCCTCTCTCTCACAATTTCAGAGAAATGAGTTTGAAAAGGTAAACAAAAGCATTTCCATAAAATTTTTCTCTAAAGTTTTTCTGAAGCCCCAAAGCATCAAACTCTTTACTAAATGTCTTTGGAAATCTTTTCATCACAGTAAATAAGAGTTATTTCTCTATCCTAAACTAGGAAAATGTTAATGTCAAATGGATGCTATCAATTGAAGTATAATTGTTTTTATATTTCTTTAACTCTTGATCTATGTTATAAATTTTCTTTTAAATAGGTAGTAAAAAGAGAGCAAAAACTGATTAGATATTTAACAGGTGTATGTTCAATGGATATGAACTTGGACAAACTCTAGGAGATGGCGAGGGACAGGGAGGTCTGGTGGGTTGCAGTCTATGGGGTCTCAAAGAGTCAGACACAGCATAGCAACTGAACGACAGTAGGTTTCTGTTTTATTTTTGTTAAAAATCAATGGATACTAACTAGCTATTAGCAGTCTGAAAGATGGTAGGTGTAAAAACAGAGAAGACTTCAATGTGGATNAACTAGGAAAATGTTAATGTCAAATGGATGCTATCAATTGAAGTATAATTGTTTTTATATTTCTTTAACTCTTGATCTATGTTATAAATTTTCTTTTAAATAGGTAGTAAAAAGAGAGCAAAAACTGATTAGATATTTAACAGGTGTATGTTCAATGGATATGAACTTGGGCAAACTCTAGGAGATGGCGAGGGACAGGGAGGTCTGGTGGGTTGCAGTCTATGGGGTCTCAAAGAGTCAGACACAGCATAGCAACTGAACAACAATAGGTTTCTGTTTTATTTTTGTTAAAAATCAATGGATGCTAACTAGCTATTAGCAGTCTGAAAGATGGTAGGTGTGAAAACAGAGAAGACTTCAATGTGGATGAGGCCTGGCTTTTATCCTGATGCCAGATCAGCAGCTCCGTCTTAGCTGGTAGCCACAACACCAGTTTTAAGAATCAAAAACCCCAGATGATGAAACAACACAACATGTACAAGACCTGGACTTTTCCATAGCGGACTCACCAAGAAGTACCAGATAATCCAGATCTGGGGACTAGGCCCACCTGCCTCATGGAAAGTCTGGCTTCTAACAATGCGTCACACATCCTTGGCAAACATGAGTATATGGACAAAAGCCCTTTCTAAGGTAATCATAAAGTTAAGTAAGGGATCTTGACTGCTAGTGCTGGTACCTTAAATATACACAACTACTGATCGGCAAGCTGGGTATGGAGCAAAAGTGTAAGGAAATGACCGTCACTCTGCCAAGAAGATGATCTCACCACCAGGTTGGAGCTGCCAGGCCATTTCAGAGATTTCCCTAAAGAAATGCTAGGACAGCACACCGCCTGGACAGAAAGTGCTCTGGAACGATGACGAGGACCTTGTCTGCCTTTTTTATGGAAAAATAACTGGGTGACATATCCTGAAAGAATACTTGAAGAATTTATCTTTAAAATACCTATCTCCTTTCCAATCAAGAACCAAGTTTTCATTGTTGCTCAGATAAAAGTCAAGATTTTTTTTAAACCTAAGATTTATTTGAGACCTAAAAGAGAACTCTCAGAAAACTATCTCCCCCAAAATTATTCTTTGCCAAAAGTTCTTGAAAATGTAGACTTTGTAACAGGTTTTAATTATAGCTTCATTTTTATCATTGTCTTCTGAGAAAAATAAGCCAAGGATATGAACTTCTGATCACTAATCTTACCACAGGCTGGAAAAGAGAATATATTATTCACTCAATAAATATATTGATCACTTTTTACATGAGAGGCACTTATCTAAGCACTAGGAGAGCCTACCCAAGGCTTATAAAGACAAATACTTTCTGGTTTTCATTCTCTTATATTATTTAAATAGCAACTGTTTTCCTTTTCTTAGCGTAGTGGTAGTTAGCTAGCAGGAGAAACAGACACGTAATGGTCAATAAAGAGCAAGTCACTATACTTAAAATAGTTGAAACACAGGCAGAGAGGAGGGTATAACTGAAGTAAACTCAGCTAAGTTTAACATTTTTTTTCTCAATAAAATCACTGTTTCATTAGAACTTAATGTACAGGTTTTGCTCACCGTTATTGCTTATATTCCACTCCATTCCTTAGATCCACTTATTATTTTGCTGGAGTCCATCCTTTTGCAGTTCTCTCAGCAAGAATCTGTAAGAGATACATTCTATTAGATGTTGTCCAAAACTGTTTATGGGCTTCCATGGTGGCTCAGAGGGTAAAGAGTCAGCCTTTATATGTAGGATACCCGGGTTCAATTGCTGGGTCAGGAAGATCCCCAGGAGAAAAAAAATGGCAACCCACTCCAGCATTCTTGCCAGGGAAATCTTACGGGCAGAGGAGCCTGGCAGGCTAAAGGCCATGGGGTCATAAAGAGTCAGACACAGCTGAGCAACTAACACTAAAACTATTTCATCCTTACTTCTGAGTGACAATTTTAGTGCTATGCCATGCCTCAGGATGTGAACCCTTTGCCCTCAGCATTTAAAGAGTTTTATTCCACTGACTTCAAGCACACATTATCATACACATATGGGAAAAAAATCAAAACAAAACTACTGCACGGTTGCACTCATCTCACATGCTAGCAAAGTAATGCTCATAATCCTCTAAGTCAAGCTTCAACAGTAAGTGAACTATAAAATTCCAGATGTTCAAGCGGGTTTAGAAAAGGCAGAGGAACCAGAGGTCAAATTGGCAATATCTGTTGGATCATTCTGAATGGGAGAAAACAATAGCAAATGAAGCAACTGACAAACAACTAATCTCAAAAATATACAAGCAACTTATGCAGCTCAACTCCAGAAAAATAAACGACCCAATCAAAAAATGGGCCAAAGAACTAAATAGGCATTTCTCCAAAGAAGACATACGGATGGCTAACAAACACATGAAAAGATGCTCAACATCACTCATTATCAGAGAAATGCAAATCAAGACCACAATGAGGTACCATTTCACACCAGTCAGAATGGCTGCGATCCAAAAGTCTACAAGCAATAAATGCTGGAGAGGATGTGGAGAAAAGGGAACCCTCTTACACTGCTGGTGGGAATGCAAACTAGTACAGCCACTATGGAAAACAGTGTGGAGATTCCTTAAAAAATTGCAAATAGAACTGCCTTATGACCCAGCAATCCCACTGCTGGGCATACACACCGAGGAAACCAGAATTGAAAGAGACACATGTACCCCAATGTTCATTGCAGCACTGTTTATAATTGCCAGGACATGGAAACAACCTAGATGTCCATCAGCAGATGAATGGATAAGAAAGCAGTGGTACATATACACAATGGAGTATTACTCAGCCCTTAAAAAGAATAAATTTGAATCAGTTCTAATGAGATGGATGAAACTGGAGCCAATTATACAGAGTGAAGTAAGCCAGAAAGAAAAACACCATGCAGTATACTGACACATATATATGGAATTTAGAAAGATAGTAATGATGACCCTGTATGTGAGACAACAAAAGAGACACAGAGGTATAGAATGGACTTTTGGCCTCTGAGGGAGAGGGAGAGGGTGGGATGATTTAGGAAAATGGCATTGAAACATGTATACTATCATGTAAGAAATGAAGTGCCAGTCTATGTTCGATACAGGATACAGGGTGCGTGGGGCTGGTGCACGGGATGATCCAGAGAGATGATATGGGGTGGGAAGTGGGAGGGGGCTTCGGCATTGGGAGCTCGTGTACAACTGTGGCTTATTCATGTCAATGTATGGCAAAACCNGGGAGAGGAAGAGGGTGGGATGATTTGGGAGAATGGCATTGAAACATGTATACTGTCATGTAAGAAGTGAAGTGCCAGTCTATGTTGGATACAGGATACAGGATACTTGGGGCTGGTGCATGGGGATGATCCAGAGAGATGATATGGGATGGGAGGTGGGAGGGGGATTCAGGATTGGGACCTCGTATACACCCATGATGGATTCATGTCAATGTATGGCAAAACCAATACAGAAAGAATAATAATAATAATAATAAAATAAATTCCTCTGAAAAAAAAAGTCAGATTTTTAATGTAACAGAAGAATTGCTGCTTTATAACTGTCCACATTGAAAGTGAAGTCGCTCAATCGTGTCCGACTCTTTGAGATCCCATGGTCTATATCCTACCAGGCTCCTCTGTCCATGGAATTTTCCAGGCAAGAGTACTGGAGTGGGTTGCCATTTCCTTCTCCAGGGAATCTTCCTGATGCAGGGATTGAACCCGGGTCTCCCACACTGCAGGCAGATGCTTAGGAGACTCTGAGGTTTGGGAAGCTATGAGTTAAGAACTGTGGACGAAGAGCATATGAGAAATGTATTTTGCTCATCTGAGTGCTCAACTATACGTTTATTGTAACAAAATCACAATAATGTATTCCATTATCTTCAAATATATTTGTTGTTGTTCAGTTAGTCACGTCCGACTCTTTGTGACCCTGTGGACTGCAGCATGACAGGCTTCCCTGTCCTTCACTATCTCCCAGAGGTTGCTGAAACTCATGCCTATTGAGTCAGTGATGCCATCCAACCATCTCATCCTCTGTCATCCCATTCTTCTCAGACTTTCTTAGCATCAGGGTCTTTTCAAGTGAGTTGGCTCTTTGTATCACGTGGCCAAAGTATTGGAACTAAGCTTCAGCTTCAGTCCTTCCAATGAATATTCAAGGTTGATTTCCATTATGATTGACCGGTTGGATCTCCTTGCAGTCCAAGGGACTCTCAAGAGTCTTCTCTAACACCACATTTCAAAAGAATCTATTATTTGGTTCTCAGCCTTCTTTACGGTTCGACTCTCACATCCATACANCAGCTTCAGTCCTTCCAATGAATATTCAAGGTTGATTTCCATTATGATTGACCGGTTGGATCTCCTTGCAGTGCAAGGGACTCTCAAGAGTCTTCTCTAACACCACATTTCAAAAGAATCTATTATTTGGTTCTCAGCCTTCTTTACGGTTCGACTCTCACATCCATACATGACTACTGGAAAAAATAGCTTTGACTATACAGACCTTAGCTGGCAAACTAATATCTCTGCTTTTTAATACACTGTTTACATTTGTCATAGCTTTTCCTCCGAGGAGCAAGCGTCTTTTAATTCCATGGCTGCAGTCACCATCTGCAGTGATTTTGAAACCCAAGAAAAGAAAGTCTGTCACTGTTTCCATTGTTTCCACATCTATTTGCCATGAAGTGATGTGACCAGGTGCCATGATTTTAGTTTTTTGAATGTTGAGTCAGTTTCCACACTCTCCTCTTTCACTTTCATCAAGAGGCTCTTTAGTTTCTCTCTGCTTTCTGTGACAAGGGTGATGTTATCTGCATATCTGAGGTTATTGATATTTCTCCAGCAATCTTGATTCTAGCTTGTGCTTCATCCAGCCTGCCATTTCACATGACGTACTCTGCATATAAATTAAATAAGCAGGGTGACAATATACAGCCTTGATGCACTCCTTTTCCAATTTGGAACCAGTCCGTTTTTTCATATCTGGTTCTAACTGTTGCTTCCTGACCTGTATACAAGTTTCTCTGGAGGCAGGTAAGGTGGTCTAGTATTCCCATCCCTTTAAGACTTTTCCATGGTTTGTTGTGAATCACACAATCAAAGGCTTTAGTGTAGTCAATGAAGCAGAAGTAGATGTTTTTCTGGATTATTTCTCTTGCTTTTTCTCTGATCCAGCTGGTGTTGGCAATTTGATCTCTGGTTCCTCTGCCTTTGCTAAATCCAGCTTGAACATCTGAAATTTCTTGGTTCATGTACTATTGAAGTCTCACTTGGAAAATTTTGAGCATTGCTTTGCTAGCATGTGAAATGAGTGCAATTGTGCAAATGTGTAGATTTTTTGCTATTGATCTTCTTTGGTATTGGAATGAAAAATGGTGTTTTCCAGTTCTGTGGTCACTGCTGAGTTTTCCAAATTTGCTGGCATATTGAGTGCAGTACTTTAACAGCATCACCTTTTAGGATTTGGAATAGCTTAGCTGGAATTCCATTAACTCCACTAGCTTTGTTCATAGTGATGCTTCCTACAGCCCTTCTTCATCCTCCACCCTTCACCTGGTTCTAGGTGAGTGATCACACTGTCAGGAATATCCAGGTCTTTAAGAGCTTTTTTGTTTATTTCTTCTATGTATTCTTGCCACCTCTTCTTAATATCTTCTGCTTCTGTTAGGTCCATACCGTTTCTGTCTTTATTGTACCCATCTTTGCATGAAATATTCCCTTGGTATCTCTAATTTTCTTGAAGAGATCTCTAGTCTTTCCCATTCTATTGGCTTTTGTCTATTTATTTGCATTGATCACTGAGAAAGTCTTTCTTATCTCTCTTTGCTCTTCTTTGGAACTCTGCATTCAGATGAATATATCTTTCCTTTTCTCCTTTGCCCTTAGCTTCACTTTTCTCAGCTTTTTGAAAGGCCTCGTCAGGCAGCCATTTTGACTTTTTACATTTCTTCTTCTTGAGGATGGTCTTGATCCTTGCCTCCTGTACAATGTCATGAGCCTCCGTCCATAGTTCTTCAGGCACTCTGTCTATCAGATCTAATGCCTTGAATCTATTTGTCACTTCCAGTGTATAATCATAAGGGACTTGATTTAAGTTTAAAATTAGATTTAAATCCTCAAATATATAATCAATAACAATTGGCTCTCCCATTCTTGTCCTGATTTTTTAAGTGAAGAAGGACTGACAGTAAGATTCACGTCTATACACACGTCATATTCGAGTGAATACGTAATCAAAACAGAACAAAGTAATACATATATCATTTGATTTGTCTATGTATACTTACTCATATACTATAATTACCAGGAAGGAATTGAAGCAGCTGATTCAGAAAATATAATTATGGGGAACCTGTTGTATACCTGATCCTATGGGGGATTCAGTGGACCTAGTCCAGCTTTTGAAGAAAAAACACTTGTCAGTATTAACACTTAGGGTGGAATAAAGGTTGTGAAAGAAACATGGCAAAACATTAAATGGTCAGTTGCTTTGTTCTTGGAGGTGGCAGTCAGTCAGGAAAAGAGGAGCACTGCTTCCGAGAGCTCAGATGTCCCATTTTTAGCCTCATCCACCCTGATGGATGGATGTGAGAGTTGGACTGTGAAGAAGGCTGAG
>SJYB01006524.1:38580-55547 GCA_006408585.1 Antidorcas marsupialis | reverse complement strand
ATTCTTTGGAACTCTGCATTCAGATGCTTATATCTTTCCTTTTCTCCTTTGCTTTTTGCTTCTCTTCTTTTCACAGCTATTTGTAAGGCCTCCCCAGATAGCAATTTTGCTTTTTTGCATTTATTTTCCATGGGGATGGTCTTGATCCCTGTCTCCTATAACAATGTCACGAACTTCCATCCATAGTTCATCAGGCACTCTATCTATCAGATCTGAGAGTGAGTGAGTGAAGTCGCTCAGTCGTGTCCGACTCTTTGCGACCCCATGGACTGTAGCCTATCAAGCTCCTCTGTCCATGGGATTTTCCAGGCAATAGTACTGGAGTGGATTGCCGTTTCCTTCTCCAACTAGTCCCTTAAATCTATTTCTCACTTCCACTGTATAATCATAAGGGATTTGATTTAGGTCATACCTGAATGGTCTAGTGGTTTTCCCTACTTTCTTCAATTTAAGTCTGAATTTGGCCATAAGGAGTTCATGATCTGAGCCACAGTCAGCTCCCGGTCTTGTTTTTGCTGACTGTATAGAGTTTCTCCATCTTTGACTGCAAAGAATATAATCAGTATTCCTTTCTTCATAAACATTTACCAAGACACTGTGTTTCAAGCTTCATATTAGGTACTACACCAAGTATTCAAAGTTGACAGAGTCTCTGTTCTGAGAAACTAGAGATCTAAATACCATATTAAACAATGTAATAAGTACTATACTAGTGATTTATACAGTACAGAATTCCACAAGAACAACAATGAATTCTGGGAAGATGGGGGAGAGGACTAACGGTAGGTAAGACTCCACAGTGAAGGAGATCTTGGTGCTAGCCCTTTAAGGATTTATGGGATCTTCTTGACATGCAGAGGCAGGAGAAGGGTTCTGGAGAGAGGGTGTAGTCACTGCAATGGCCCCAGAGATAAGAAAAAGCAAAATGTGTTCAAGCCACGGTGAGGAGTTCAGTACGTCTGGAATGTAGCAGGAGGAATGAAGGGGGAGATTAGAAATGAAATTTTTAAAAGTAGAAATGCATGCTGCTGCTGCTAAGTTGCTTCAGTCGCATCCGACCCTGTGCAATTCCATAGACGTCAGCCCACCAGGCTCCCTCGTCCCTGGGATTCTCCAGGCAAGAGCACTGGAGTGGGTTGCCGTTTCCTTCTCCAATGCATGAAAGGAAGAGTGAAAGTGAAGTCGCTCAGTCATGTCCAACTCTTAGCGACTCCATTGTCTGCAGCCTACCAGACTCCTCCGTCCATGGGATTTGCCAGGCAAGACTACTGGAGTGGGTTGCCATTGTCTTCTCTGAAAGTAGAAATGATTCAGCCACAAACGTCTTATAGGCAACATATCAGAGGAAACCTGAGATGTGATTCCTCACAGCTTTCTAAGGAGGGTGGACCCAACCATCAAAGGGTCTTTATTACTTTCCTGAGTGAGATAATGAGTGTGGCTATGCATATTTGCTATATTTGGTTTATTATGAGATATATAAGAAAGGAAATGGGTAGAGAGACTTATAGGTACAAAGAAAGGAATTGGAAGACTAAGGACTTTCATACTGGAGGATCAGGAAAAAAAAAAAAAAGCCCGTAAGTGG
Organism: Antidorcas marsupialis; assembly: GCA_006408585.1. Lineage (NCBI taxonomy): Eukaryota > Metazoa > Chordata > Mammalia > Artiodactyla > Bovidae > Antidorcas > Antidorcas marsupialis. The sequence goes on along the minus strand of SJYB01006524.1, from coordinate 53,959 downwards.
CCACACAACAGAATAAAGACTGGAAGAGAATGAAAACTGTGATGAGGATTTATTGAGCTATTTGCCATGTAGTGAATGACCTTGGCTTCTCCTATGAAACTATAGGTAACTTCTACATTGTTCGTTCAAGTTTTGATATGACAGGATTATTTACTGAAGAAAGCAAAGAAGTTCTGGTTTCACCTGCAAGGTTGGTACTAGATGCAAATAGAAGCTGTCTACTGGAAATCACTAATTTATGCTAAACTTGATGCTGAATCTGTAGGCAACCAAGACCACCGATTTTGAGCCGATAGGTAGTGTCACAGTGGATTTTTGGGACTAACATCTCTAGATTAAAAATTTTAAACCAGTGATGGTGTAGCAGAGACTGTAAGCTGCTCAGGGCCTCCCATGAACTGGAGAATGCTCTTCTCATAGCCATGGTGGACGCACAAGGGAGCAAAAGGAAACACATCATGTTTCTTATGGCCTAGCTCAGAACCAGCACTTATCATTTCTTTTTATAAAAATAAAACTTTTTATTTTGTATTGGAGTATAACTGATCACTCAGTCACCTCTGCCCCCATTTCATAGTGACAGCAAATCACATGACCAAGCCCAGCCTCAATGGAACATGTAAGTTTAATCCTGTCATAAAGGAGGGCAGGATTCACAGCAAAGAGAAAGAAGGAAGAAAAAACTGTGAACAAAGAAGACAAGGTACCTCAAAGTGTATCTCAGAATTGTTCTTTTATGTGACGTTTTCTGCATTTCACCCTCATTCCTTTATAACTCTTATTGTTATCACATTGCTCTGCTCATTTTTCAGAGGGAGTTTGCTTTATTTTATCTACTTAGTTGGTTAAGAAGCCTGCCATATACCTAGATATAGAAGGGACTAGATAATGATCTTAAGGCAGCTTTTCCAGCATATTCTCAAAGCAAAAACACTATTCCTTATTTTGTGTGGCTATGTTAGGCAAGGGAGAAATGGGGCAGCTGCACTCAACAAGAAGTGCATGATAAAGTTTAAAGTTCATGAATAATAATGTCAGGAGGTGTTAAGTGAGTGCTACTCTTGGGAAAGGGAGGTTAATATTAGATGAGGTCCACAAAGAGTTATCAACAAGGTGTTCTGTAAATACAAAGAAAATGTTTATCTTAACAATGAATAGATAACTATGAATTTTGTGATTTAAAGGCAATAAATTTAGAGTGCATTGTATTTGCCAAGGCAAAAGGATGATGGGGCTCTTTTCAGGGAGCATGAAGGGGAAAAAACTTGATGCTGTTTAATAAATCGGGCCATGTCAGAAAAGGAATAAGGAAGCCTTACTAACTCTACCCTGCCCCCAAATAACTATAAATGGGATTGTTTGAGAAAGAAGGGCAAGCTCAATGAGACTTAGTAATAAGCAGCCTAGATTCAACAGTGCCAATAATAACAGAACCCAAGAGAGGCCCCAATCTGGAACCCACATAGAAAGATCACATGATCAAGATCCCAGATGAATAAAACAGAAGCATATGTCAAGGATTCTTAACAAAAATGACCATAATAATTTCTTTTAAATGCCACATAAGGCTTATATGTCTTAATCATATAGGATAGGTGCGATACATGCTGTAACATATCAATAAAGTTAACTAAAAAAATCACTTGACCAGCCTTACAAGTTGCTATCTCAATTATTTATTATGACTTAATTAAAAAAATTCTAAATGGCTTTGCTTAACTACATTATTGATCTAATTCTGAATATAACTATCAAATACTTTTGGCTCTTTCCTTCAATATGAATTCTGTCTAAAGGATCCAAAGAAGTATTTGAGAATAACTAAAATAACAAGATTAAAATAATTATTTAAAAACTTAATTTGTGTTAAAATATGACACAAATATTATAAAAAGACAAAGATTATATTTGTAAATGTAACACATGTATGCTTTGTATACTATGGATTTTTTGTATATAATGTATACTTTGCATTTTTTGTTTATTAGCCTTAACATATAAAATATTCCTATAAACAAAGAAAAATCACATCAACAGAAACATGGGTAAAGAAGCTAATAGGCAACCAATAAAAAAGTAATAAAATGACTTGTATAAGTTTAACCCATTAGTAAAAAAATAAAATGCTCCTGAAAGTGAAATCGCATTTTTAACTTGCTAAATTAATAAAAACTTTAAAAAAAAAACACACTTTTTTGACCACTCCCCCGGTATACAGGATATTAGTGCCCTGTAAAAGTGAAAGTCAAAGTCACTCAGTCTTGTCCGACTCTTTGTGACTCCTATGGACTATACAGCCTATGGAATTCTCCAGGCCAGAATACTGGAGTGGGTAGCCTTTCCCTTCTCCAGGGGATTTTCCCAACCCAGTGATCGAACCCAGGTCTCTCGCATTGCAGGCGGATTCTTTACCAGCTGAGCCACAAGGGAAGCCCAAGAACACTGGAGTGAGTACCCTATCCGTTCTCCAGGGGATCTTCCTGACCTAGGAATCAAATCAGGGTCTCCAGTATTGCAGGTGGATTCTTTACCAACTGAGCTCTCAGAGAAGCCCATTTGGTGCCCTGACCAGGGCTCAAACTCATGCTCCATTGCATTGAAAGTACAAGTCTCAACTTCTGGGCCACCAGAGAAGCCCTAAGACTTTTAAAATATTTAAATTTAGCAAGGGTTTAGTGGAGGAGGAAACGGCAAACCACTCCAGTATTCTTGCCTGGAAAATTCCATGCACAGAATAGACTGGTGGGCTACACAGCCCATGGGGTTGCCAAGCTACGGGTGCAACCGAGCGACCGAGCTCACATGCATAGGGAATCAGCCATACACTGCTGGGGGAGAGTTTATATGCATCCTTTTAGTTTAGTCACTTTTACTTTAAGTAAGTTAGTTTAAGGAAATATTTCCAAAGAGGAACAAAAATTTAGTTACAAGCATGTTTATCATAGTGCTCTTTTTAATAGAAAAAAAGAAACAACATGTGTTCAACAGTGGAGAACTGATTAGATAAGGCACATTATATCTATATAATGAATTCCAGATGGAAAGAGATTCACACCACATTTTTGAAGGAGGTAAATAGTTTCAAAACAATATTGTAGAATGGTCCTATTTTTAAAAAAGAATTATCTTTCTCTTAAAAGTAGAGGAAGCAAACTAAACAGAAGTTATACTTCCTAGCGATAGAATAGAGATGGCTCAAATCTTATTTTGTTTACTGGAGTTTCAAATTTCCTATGATGGATTTATATTTTTGTGCCACTAGAAACAAAGTGTCATTTTAAAATAAAATTTTTCAATAAGATGTTTAAAAGATAGTATAAAAGATGACTTTGAAAATCACTTTGAATGGCAGAATAAGAGCATAACTTCTAAAAATTACTACCTTAAGAGGACAACATTCATTCAAAAACACAAATTCTGAGGTGATAAATAAAATTATATTATGTAAGAACCAAAATTTCTACTTAATTAACTGGCTGATTAAAAACCGGGTATTGATGAGATAAAGCAATCCATCTTACTGAGGAAAAACAAGCATACTAACCATGATGTCAGAAAAAAATAATTCAGAAAGCAGAGGATTCCTGAAATAGTTTAAATTACATCAATATATTGTCTTGCCAGACTGTGTCTATTAATTTCGGTTTCTGTTGTCCATCTCCAGAAAAAAAAGGTAAAATTCTGCCAAAAGTCAGTCTAACACTGTTGCATTCAAAGGCGTGACAAATAATGTTTGCAAATATTGATAATGCCATATATTTGTACCGTGCTTTATAAATTGGGCTTCCCTTGTGGCTCAGCTGGTAAAGAATCTGCCTGCAATGCAGGAGACCTGGGCTCGATCCCGGGGTTGGGAAGATCCCCTGGAGAAGGGAAAGGTTACCCACTCCAGTATTCTGGCCTAAAGAATTCCATGGACTATAGTCCATGGGATCACAAAGAGTCGGACACAACTGAGTGACTTTCACTTTATAAATTATAAAGCACTTTCATATACATTTCATATCCCCCAAAGCAACATTTATTTTATGTCTGTAAGTATAAGAAATAATAAAATAGAAAAAAATAACAATTTCAACCAGTGCTTAGTTCCAACATGACAAACATCTATAAATATTTATTGACTTTTTTCTTTAGATAGGATATCTTACAAATAAACACCTTTTTCTGGACTGATTCTTCTGTGTGAAATGAAACTTGACCTTCAGTATCACTGCATTTTATTGCAGTTACTTTCTTTTCTGTTTCCTCTCCCATACTGTGAGCTCTATAAGTCTTATTCATGCTTGTTTCCTAACATTTGTTAATAGTAGAGTATCCCTGGTGGCTCAGATGGTAAAGAATCTACCTGCAATGCAGAAGACCCAGGTTCAATCCTTGGATTGAGAAGATGCCCTGGAGAAGGGAAGGGTAACCCACTCCATTATTCTTGCCTGGAGAATCCCATGGACAGAGGAGGCTGGTGAGCTACAGTCCATGGGGTCACAAAGAGTCAGACACGACCGAGCGACTAATACACACACACACACAACTACAGTAAGTACAAGATCAATGTTTCTTGAATGTCGAAAGAATGGCAATTGTTTTAAACAATTAAATCAATGTTTTCTATGTAATATGTCAATTACATCTCAGTAAAGCTGGAGAAAATAAACATTTTAGCAACTGTTAAATTGATTTAGTAATCCATGGCATTTCTAATGATTTGACATATGTTCCAAATATTAGCTGAGATACGACACTAAAGCTCAGCAGAGAAGCTGTTAACAACATAGATACAGTAACATTAATAGAGTTTTTTCTGTTGGTTCACAAGATTTGTTTTTTCCAAGTCTAAGTGTGTAGGAAGCTGTCTCAACTCTACAATCTCTGGTCCTTGAATAATGGACTATGTTTTCTCCTGTGGTATTGAATTTCAGCTCTGAGCCTTATAAGACATCTCCATAGGTTCATTTGCCAAAACAGGCAGCCAATGTTGTTCTCATCAACCTTTTAAGATCCTTTTTCTTACTATTCCATCTCTGTCTAGAGAAGACTTATGAACCAGAGAGTCTGCCACATTTCTATAAGAATTCAAACTTTTTTTGGAATGATGTCTATCTAGAATGATAAGTGATTTCTAATGTATCACAAATGTAAAGATATGGTTGTCAACTATAGCTACCGGAGATCACTTCTCTCCTGCTCAAATTTTACTTCAGTTCAAACTAAAGATGTTGATTCCCTTTTCAAATGAAAATTCTCTAGCTATCAGCAATCAGCTGAGTTTCAATATGTTGAATGAGTCTCAGAGCCTTTCCTGAGACCAATTTTTAATAAATTATCAGGCCCTGATTACTCAATCTGTATAAAATATGAAAGGGGAGGACCCCTTCACAGAACTTACAGGTTTGTCTATTGCAGTCTGGTCTTCTCCAAAGTCAAATATTTTAAGTCAGTTGTAATTGGCTATCACTGATTTCTGTCTCACAAAATGAGAGGGATCAACTTTTCTAATTCCTTTCTTAGAAAACTCAGACATATACCATAATTGTTGTTTAGTTGCTAAGTTGTATCTAACTGTTTGTGAACCCATGAACTGTTGTAGCCCACCAGGCTCCTCTGTTAATGTCATTTCCCAGGCAAGAATACTGGAGTGGGTTGCCATTTCCCCCTCCAGGGGATCTTCCTGGCCCAGGGATCCAATCTGCGCCTCCTGCATCTCTTGCATTGGTAGGCAGATTCTTCACTACTGTATACCTTAATACGCAAGAGCTTTCTCCAGAAATAAAGTTTAGAATCTGAATGAATCCACTGTGGCCAGTCGGCTTTGATCAAAATCAAGTAAGAACTTTAAAAGCACACTTGTGACTCTTCCCATTTCAGGAGTAAAAGACCCCCCAACTAGCTGAAAACATAACTTTGTTAGTCGACAAAAAGAAAATATTTTACCTGTATTTTATCTCATATATCCCAAAGGACAGAGAATTCACTCCCCTAGACAATGAAATAGAAAGCTGATGTTTTTTTCCCTTTAGAAGATGTGGTACTTACATCTGATATGAATTAAGATTGTAACCTAACTGCATAGGCTATATAAAATGTCAGACGGCTTTGATTTAGAAAATTTACTTCTGTTCTTACTTCACATTCATACTCCAGAAAGAAGTCTTTTTTAAAGTCAAGTGAATTACTTGTTAGAATAAGTCAAGTTAAAATGGAGTGGGTGGTGTTGATGGACTACTGCTTTTCTGTTTGGTGCAGATTTTAGCCTAAGGAAAGGGATGTCAAGAATGATCTTTCCCATGAAGCAGTCTATTTGTGGAACATGGCTGTTCTCCAAATTATTTAAGGGAGAAAAAACCCTAATGAACTAACATAGAGGGAAGGCTGTTTCTATGGCAATTGAACTATCACAAACCCAAAAAACAGAGATTCTTTCTCTATCGAGCTTACGTATTACCATATAAATTCTTGTTACTGGCAGTCAGAATCTACAAGAGCTCAAGCTATCCAAGTAAATGTTTACTTTCCAAAATGACAAGAAGTATCAAGATCCAATCATTATTTCTTGAAAATATGATCATTATTCCCTGAGACAGGAGAAGAAAAAAGGAGAGATGAGATGGATGCTTATGAAGTGCTTCAATGAACATTAAAGAAGATACATGACTCTGCAGTTGTGTTTAATAAACATATACTGACTGCCAACTATTTAGGGAACACCAAGATGAGAAGGAAAGCTGATCTGGACCTCAAGAAATTTAGAGCCTACCACAGGAGGTCATTAAGTAATAGTGATGCAATCAGTGCGTGTGTGTGCTAAGTCGCTTCAATTGTGTCCGACTCTTTGCAACTCCATGGACTGTAGCCTGCCATGCTCCTTTGTCTATGAATTTCTCCATGCAAAAACACTGGAGTAGGTTGCCATGCCCTCCTCCAGGGGATCCTCCCAACCCAGGGATCAAACCAGCAACTCTTATGTCTCCTGAATTGGCAGTGGGTCCCTTACCACTAATGCCACCTGAGAAACAACCAGGATACGGGAGAACATCAAAGAGGGGCACTTATCAATTCGGAGTGGGGCTGGGGGTTGCCAGAGAGGTGAAGTCTATTCAAGTTTTAAAGGATGAGCCAGAGCTCATAGGTTGGTAAGAACGAAAGGGCACTGTAGGGATCAAGATAAATATGCACAAAGGAAAAGGAGAATAGTTTGTACAGGAAAGAACTTTAGCAGCTAGCTTTTTTCTAAAGGAGTTATTTGTTACTGTATCAAGTGTGAAAAAAAGATCAGAGATGAGTTTTGACAGAAAATGAAAGAGCCTGTGACTGAGGAGGCTCTGTGACTTTGGATTTTCGAGATGAGATGAGATGCTATGAAGGGTTCATATTACTTTCTTGGTAATGAGAATGACAATATAAGACATGACAATGATAACCATAGCTGCCTTGTATTAAGTAAATACTTCCTATATGATAGGCACAGAATTAGCACTTGATATAATACTATCTAATTTAATCTTTATCTAACTTGTGAGGTGAATCTATTATTACTGTCCTTTGTAACACAAATGTATGACCAGCTCATTAACTTTTGAATTCCTATTGGGAGAGCTAAATGCTTGTTTTTCAACTCCTTAGATAGGAGTGGCACACTCTGTTTCATGTGTGCTTAGCCACTCAGTCGTGTCTCACTCTTTGTAACTCCGTGGACTGTAGCTTGCTCGGCTCCTTTGTTCATGGGGATTCTCCAGGCAAGAATACTGGAGTGGGTTGCCATGCTCTCCTCCAGGGGAGCTTCCCAATCCAGGGATCAAACCCAGGTCTCCCACACTGCAGGTGGATTCTTTACTGTCTGAGATACCTGTCTGAAAGCCCCTGTCCCATAAGGCATAAGAAGAAATAGGGGTTCAGAGAAGATTTTGCTTTTCTGATAACACACACAAAAAGACTGCAATAATGATGGCTTCCACTTTCATCTTCTTCCTGCCTTGAATACAATGAAATATCTGAGGTTGCTGCAATCACTTTGTTACCCTGAGGCAAAGAACTGATCTATAGGAATGACCTAGAGAATGGCAGAAAAACTTGCCCTAAAATCATCACATTTGGGGCCAAAATCAGCAGCTACTTACCAACAGACTTCTCTACATGTGGGGGAAATAAACCTGCTGAGAGCTGGAAGTTTGTTACATATAGCTATAAGTCCTCTCATTTGATACATTTATTTTATAGAAGAGGAAAATAACATTTCCAAGTCATTAATAACTTGCCGAAAGTCATGTTTAGCAAATGATAGGGGTCAGCATTCCAAATCAAGTTCAACTTTATAAAGTTTGGGCTCTTAAACCCCTCCACCTATCAGTACTTTTCCCTCACTCTTTTGCTTGAAAACAGACAAAGTAGAAGGTAAATCAAAACCTAGGTGAGAGGAAAATAATCTTCATGGCCAAGAAAGGGAAAATTTAGGAAAAGAAAGTCTAAAAACTCACTTTGATGACCCAATCTGGTTTTGTCTTAATAAAATGGAGAATAAGACAAAACTGAATAGAAACATATCTCCTCCATCTCAGAGTATCCTCTCTCATATATCCAAAACCATTTCCATCAAGAGTCCTTTCTTTCTTTTCTCAATTAGGAATACATCACTACTAACTTAAAATGCAACTCTTCTCTGGGAAAAAAGAAATTTAAGGAGAATGTTGGCAATGTCTTATGACACAAACTACAAGCTTGATGCTTTAGTTATTTATTCATTAAAATGCATACCTAATTCTCTTCTTCACAGTGATGAAGGAAAATATATATATTCAGTTCAGTTCAGTTCAGTCACTCAGTCGTGAGGTTGCTTTGTGACCTCATGGACTGCAGCACACCAGGCCTCCCAGTCCATCACCAACTCCCAGAGTTTACCCAAACTCATGTCCACTGAGTCAGTGATGCCATCCAACCATTGCACCCTCTGTTGTCCCCTTCTCCTCTTGCCCTCAATCTTTCCCAGCATTAGGGTCTTTTCAAATGAGTCAGATCTTCACATCAGGTGGCCAAAGTGTTGGAGTTTCAGCTTCAACGTCAGTCCTTCCATTGAACACTCAGGACTGATCTCCTATAGGATGGAGTGGTTGGATCTCCTTGCAGTCCAAGGGACTCTCAAGAGTCTTCTCCAACACCACAGTTCATATACATGTACATATATATACAGATAGACAGTTACTAACCTTATTAGTCCTTTCATTGGAGAAGGCAATGGCAACCCACTCCAGTGTTCTTGCCTGGAGAATCCTGGGGACGAGGGAGCCTGGTGGGCTGCCGTCTGTGGGGTTGCACAGAGTCGGACACGACTGAAGCGACTTAGCAGCAGCAGTAGTCCTTTCATAAACTGACTGTAGCTTTTTTGGGGTCAACTATGTTGTCCTATGCAAGGGGCTCTGATTTCAGGAGAAACATGCTCAAAACTCATAAAAATGAAGTATAGGAAGGTGGTCAAAAGGGTAGGCCAGTGTCAGGCTGTCTGGATTGGAATTTCAACAACTTGCCAATTATATAATCTTAAAAAAGTGACAATCACCCTGTGCTTTAACTGTCACACCTTTGAAATGGGGGATAAAAATAGTGCTTACCTCACAGGAGTGTTGGGGTAGTTTAAAGGAGATAATCCATTGAAAGAGCTTAGAACTTCCTGGTACATAATAGGCACTCAAGGAACACTAGCTAATAAAATTTTATTTGTCTTTGGAATCTTTGCTTACCCTTCATTGCATCTTCTAAATCCCTTCCCACTTCATATATCCGATACTCAAGTGATTGATCATTCCAACCAATCTCCATGGGCTTCCCTGGTGGCTCAGATGTTAAAAGATCTGCCTGGAATGCGGGAGACCCAGGTTGGATCCCTGGGTTGGGACTACCCCCTGGAGAAGGAAATGGCAACCCACTCCAGTACTCTTGCCTGGAGAATCCCATGGAGGGAGGAGCCTGGTAGGCTACAGTCCATGGGGTCGCAAAGAGTCAGACACGACTGAGTGAATTTACTTTTACTTTACCAATCTCTATCAACAAAATTTGCTTGTACAATTCATTTACAGTACAATGTATTAAGTATACAATACCTCACCCAGGGGCATAGTAAGTATAAAATAACATACCTAGGGGCGTTTGTACCTTAAATGTCACCTCTAATTGGGGATAAGCTGTCTACCAGTATATACCAATAAACAGAAAGCTATATTGTTGGACAGGAAGTTCTTTGTAGCAGTCTCAGAATCACAACAGGGAGACAGTTTTCTAATTAGAGGTAAGAAAATCTCCAGGCTGAGTCATCATTTGATTATTAGAGTATTTAACACTATAATGTAAGAGATTACTAGGACATCATTTCCGTAACTCCAGCATGGCTCCCCACAGTCCAGTTTTGTAAGAAGATATGTCTCACCGTACCTACTCATTGAATTTTCCTTTACTTAATTGTTTTACCAGAGTAGCAAAAAGAACTCCAAAGCCAGCAGCTATGTAGAATGATACCAGTCTTACATCTGTAAATTCCAACAACAGCAAAAAACAGTGCCTCATTCTTCAACAGATTTGGCAAGTGACTGAGCAAATATCAGGAAAATTTTCACACATGTATACCCTGGGTTTCCAGTACCTAGATCTACTGCATTACAAGCAAAAATCTATTCTTCAGGAGAAAGGTGCCCATCACATCTTGAAGGAATATGTAAACAAATTTTCTCAACCACCAAGTTAAATTTAACCTATGTATCATACACAGATGACACACTTACTGGGCTGCTAACGGTACTTCAATTCTTTTCAGGAATTATTCTTTTGGGAAGAAGCCAGTGTATCAGAATAACACATCAAAATTAAATTGAAAAGTTAATCTTTCAAAAGAGAAAATTATTATCGTATCAATCTTCCAAAAGGAAAGACTATGCCTCTTTTGAAAAAAACAAATAATGTAATTATTGTTTAATAAAACCTCACAGTCTTTCCTCACTAGTGTTAGGGATAATGAACACAGCTTGTCTTTGATGGTTCAGCTCTGTTGCAGTGTGGCTATGGAGCTACAATTTCAAAACTGGCTTAAGCATCTACTTTAAGACAATATGTAACATTACAGAAAAGCTGTTTAATTAATGGAATCATTCTCAGTATCAACAAAAGAAATAACCTTATATGAAAAGGGGTGGATACAGTAATTTAGTAAATTATTGTTCTAGAAAGAGTAAGATTTGTTTCTTGAAATCCTCTTGAGAGCCTTATTTATAATTATTTTGAAGTGCACCTAAATAGTTCTGTATGGCCTACAGGATAAATCCAAAGTCCTTTGTGTGGCATTTAAAAACCTTCACAGTACAGTCACTGTTTGCCTCTCAGACCACCCTTTTCACCATTATCCTCTGACTTCTTATACTTAAAACTCCAGCCAGGCATTTCCCCCAAAAGACAGTATGTTAGGATTTTTATTCATGATTTTCCCTCTCCCTAGAAATCTTCTCCATTTCTTGGCCATCTGGTGAACTTGTATTCATCTTCTATCTCAATTAAAATACTATCTCCTCAAATAAAGCTTCTCTTAGGGGACTGCACTACTCTTCCTCCTCAGAGTCTCACTGTATTCTGTATACCATTTTATTACAGTGTTCTGATACTATTGTATCTTTTGTTTCCATGTATTCTTCCAGCTAGACTATAAGTAACCTGAATACAACTAGACTATAAGTAACCCAAATTCATCTTTACATTATCTAAATACCTGGTATCATATCTCACACAAACAAGGAACACAAATTTATATTTGTTAAATAAATGAAGCTTTAGAGTTTCTGTCAACCATTTTTTGTTGTTGTATTAGATGTGTTCTTTACACACATTTGTTAAGAATCATGAAGGGGGTGAGATTTCACCCTACTTACAAAGAAAGAGTTCACTCATCAGTTTCATAGATGCTGGTGGAAGAAAACAAGACTCCAGGGCAAAGAAGGACAGAATATACTTACAACAGTAGCAACAGACTTTTTGCATCAGAATTTTCCACAAAGGCAACCTGAATGGGTCCAGATGGATGCCTATGTGTGACATTATGGGTAGGAAACCCTGTTCTTAGGGAATCCAAAACTTTTATAGTGGAAAGTAAGCATGTTTGCCCTTTGCTCCAGAGTGAGACATATAGCTTTCCAAGCCGATTCACTGAACAAATGTCTTCAAAGAGTTAAGTCTAAAACAAAAGAAATTAGTTCTGTTTGCAGGATGTGCAGAAACACAAGATACCAAGGATAATTGTCATTAAACAACATTCACAACAAAGAAAGACACACTTCTGTGGACAGGATTTATAAAATCTCAGAGGAAACCTCCTACCACATTCCAAGGATGTTTTAACTTTGAGACAGGGAGGCCTGGCATGCTGTGATTCATGGGGTCGCAAAAAGGTGGACCTGACTGAGCAACTGAACTGACTGACTGACTGACTGATATCACTTTTTCTCCTGGAAAATCCCAAGGACAGAGGCGCCTGGTGAGCTACAGTCTATGGGGTTACAAAGAGTCAGACATGACTGAGTGACTAACACATCTTATTTATTTACCAACAATTACTTTGGATGAGTCTAGATCCTGTTATAACTGCGGCTGAGATATTTACAGCTCACTGAATATCCACATGTTCCCTATATTCCCCAGCACATTACAGTTAAATGGAGACACATGGTGCATCCTGCCCAGTAGACTATGAATAAAAATGACCTTTAACACTTCCTTCTAAGAACACTGGACAGAGAGCATCTAGGGTGAGAGTTACAAGACAGGGCACATGTTCTCTGTCTTCTTACTTCCTCTGATGTGCAAATTATGGAAGTCTTGTACTGAGATGCTAGAATTTGTTAGCCTGGGACTTTGAGTGACTATATGGGTCAGATCTCCTCTGCTGGACATGTAACTGAGTGACAGACATGTAACTGAGACATAAATTTCTGTTCTGTTATGCCACTGACATTTCAGGGTTAATCTGGTTCCACATCATAATACACTGTATCTTGAATAATACAGCAGATCTTTGTCTTTTAAAGGTGCAAGTTTTTGAAGAACAGAGATTTTATTATTTTGAATTTATTCTAATAGATTTTTAACTGATAAAATTAAATAAGCTTCCATGAAACTATGAAATCTTTGGTGAAATATTGATGAAATCTAAATAACTTGTTTAAAAACATACTATTAATACTTATTTTATAGATATCTACCTTTGAAAGTTAACTCTGTGAGAGATGTTGAAATACCTAATAAGAATGTTTCTGTATATTTCAAGAGTTTTAATGTAAAATAATGAGCAGTCTACTTTTCCATTTGACCCACAAACAAAGATAAAGGTCTGCGTTCTGGAAATTTTTTAAATATAAATTTATTTATTTTAATTGGAGGTTAAGGTCTGCGTTCTGAATAAATTCATCAATATGTCATTCAATTTTTATTCTCTCAATCACTCAGGCCCCTCAATGAAGTAACTGTTCTGTGTGCTTATAGCATAAGGATCTATGCAAAATGCTATAAGAAATGGTAAAAGTCAGTGGTTCTTCTGTCTGTTTAATGACTGGGTGATTTATGGAAGTTCTGCATTTCATTCATAAATTCAGAACATATATTTTGGCAGCATCCTCAAACTTCCTGAAACAAACATTTAGAAGTCTCCCTTTATGGAATCATAGAGAAAATGTTAAATAAAACTGGAGGAAAAGAAAAAGAGGGAAGAAAGGAATTAACAATCTCAATATTTGTTTCAACTGACTTACAGAAAAGTTAAGAAAATGATATCCTATCAATTTTACAGATGAAGAAATTACTTTCCCAAAAGCTAAAAAGTGGTTGATAAGGATTTTAGCTAGGCTTTCTTATCACATCATCTCCCCTTTCCCTTTTTTTGAAACTATACTGCCTATTTTTATAAAAGGAAATTTGTGGATCCTTTTTTATAAAATAAGTTTGTAATAAATCTGGGAGGATTTCAGCAGAGAAGGCTGATGGAGCAAAAAGAAGCAAGAGAATACAGCATCAGATGGGCATCATCATACTGGTTAGAGTGTAAAATCTTCAAAGGGATATAGAGGATGATTAAGCTTTAAAAGTTAAATCAGAACCATTCTACTGAAGACTTAGAAAGAGTGGGGTATCTTCACTAGTCAATAGAGAACTAGTAAGAATGAAGAGAGGGAAAAGTAAAACAATATAAAACTGATGTTTGCAGATCACATTATTGACTTCAATACATCACTCTTCTTGTATACACTGTAATGTTCATGGGTTCCTCTCACTAACAGGATCCTGTCTACTTGACTTTGGGTTTGACCAGATAACTTCCTTGACTAACAAAAGGATATGACAGCATACCATTTGTAAGCCAAACCTTAAGAGGCCACGGGTGTTCTTAAAAGTCTACTCACACCTCAGCCATTTCCGCGAGGATAAGTCTTGCTTATTCGTTGCCTTGAGAAAGATGGACATGGAACAACAGACTGGTTCCAAATAGGAAAAGGAGTGCATCAAGGCTGTATATTGTCACTCTGCTTATGTAACTTATACGCAGAGTACATCATGAGAAATGCTGGACTGAAAGAAACACAAGCTGGAATCAAGATTGCCGGGAGAAACATCAATAACCTCAGATATGCAGATGACATCACCCTTATTGCAGAAAGTGAAGAGGAGCTAAAAAACCTCTTGATGAAAGTGAAAGAGGAGAGTGAAAAAGTTGGCTTAAAGCTCAACAATCAGAAAATGAAGATCATAGCATCTGGTCCCATCACTTCATCGGAAATAGATGGGGAAACAGTGGAAGCAGTGTCAGGCTNAAAGATGGACATGGAACAACAGACTGGTTCCAAATAGGAAAAGGAGTGCATCAAGGCTGTATATTGTCACTCTGCTTATGTAACTTATACGCAGAGTACATCATGAGAAATGCTGGACTGAAAGAAACACAAGCTGGAATCAAGATTGCCGGGAGAAACATCAATAACCTCAGATATGCAGATGACATCACCCTTATTGCAGAAAGTGAAGAGGAGCTAAAAAACCTCTTGATGAAAGTGAAAGAGGAGAGTGAAAAAGTTGGCTTAAAGCTCAACAATCAGAAAATGAAGATCATAGCATCTGGTCCCATCACTTCATCGGAAATAGATGGGGAAACAGTGGAAACAGTGTCAGGCTTTATTTTTTTGGGCTCCAAAATCACTACAGATGGTGACTGCAGCCATGAAATTAGAAGACGCTTACTCCTTGGAAGAAAAGTTATGACCAACTTGGATAGTATATTCAAAAGCAGAGACATTACTTTGCCGACTAAGATCCATCTAGTCAAGGCTATGGTTTTTCCAGTGGTCATGTATGGATGTGAGAGTTGGAC
>SJYB01006524.1:21670-37928 GCA_006408585.1 Antidorcas marsupialis | reverse complement strand
CTGCGATTCATGGGGTCGCAGAGTCAGACACGACTGAGCGACTGATCTGATCTGATCTGAGAAAGATGAAAGACAAATGGAGCAGAACTGCCCCAGCTGGACAAACCCTAGAGCCACACCCAGGCAATCTTCTGGCACAAGCAAAATATTGCAGGACAGCTGTTTCATGTCACTGAGTTTTAGAGTGGATACTGGGAAACTGGTGGCACTAGTGGTAAAGAATCTGCCTGCCAATGCAGGAGACATAAAAGATGTGGGTTCAATCCCTGTGTTGTGAAGATCTCTGGAGAAGCGTATGGAAACCCACTCCAGTATTCTTGCCTGGAGAATCCCATAGACAGAGGAGCCTGGTGGGTTACAGTCCATAGGGTCACAAAGAGTCAGACACAATTGAAGCATGCAGGCATGCATATTAGGAAACTAGCTCTGATTCCATTATATAAAAGAAACAAGAGATCTGACATTTGGCTTAAGAGGGGAACCTAATTTCCTCCAACAGCAAAATTTTATGAACATATATGAGTAATTAAGAAGTTACCATATGTAAAAATATGCCAAGAGAGAAAAAAATCTATGATTTCAACTTGGAAGAAGGTACAAAACAAAACAAAAAAACTAATGAATAGCAAAATCATTGGAAGAAATGCTTATTGTTAACAATTAGGGTTTTAAAAAATAATTTGACCAAACTTTTAAAGTATATTCTTAGACACCTGATTGTGATACTTATGGCTCTACCTTTTAAAGCTCCTTTCTGAGAATGACTGATGTAGAATAAATTGCACATATTTAATAAAGTAGAAAATTTTAAGAATTTTGATATATGTATATGTTTGTAAAACCATCATCATAATCAAGATAAAGAATGTATTCATCCTTCCGTGGGGCTTCCTGAAATCCCTTGGTAATCCATACCTCTGTTCACACCTAAACCCACATTCAAAGGAAACAATTGATATGCTTTCTAGTCACTATAGGTTCATTTGTTTTTTCTAGGACTTTATATAAATGAAAAAATACACTGGTTTCTTTCTGGGTTCTTTCTATCACCAATATTTTAAAAATTCTTCTTTGTCACTCAGTAGTGGCACCCCACTCCAGTACTCTTGCCTGGAAAATCCCATGGACGGAGGAGCCTGGTGGGCTGTAGTCCCTGGGGTCGCTAAGAGTCGGACACGACTGAGCAACGTCACTTTCACTTTTCACTTTCATGCACTGGAGAAGGAAATGGCAACCCACTCCAGTATTCTTGCCTGGAGAATCCCTGGGACAGGGGAGTCTGATGGGTTGCCGTCTCTGGGGTCGCACAGAGTCAGAAACTACTGAAGAGACTTAGCAGTAGAGGCAGCAGCAGTAGTCCATTAAATAAATACACCAAATTTGTTTATCCATTTATCTATTAATGGATAATAATGGAGGTTTCCTCCCAGGTTTTGGCTATTGCAAGTAGAGGAGGGTGAATAAGCTGGCTTAAAATCTCAACATTCAAAAAATGAAGATCATGGCATCTGGCCTCATCACTTCATGGCAAATAGATGGGGAAAAAATGAAAACAGTGACAGACTTTTACTGGTCTCCAAAGTCACTGTGGATGGCAACTGCAGCCATGAAATTAAAAGATGCTTGCTCCTTGGAAGAAAGTTATGACCAACCTAGACAACATATTAAAAAGCAGAGTCATTATTTTGCCAACAAAGGTCCATGTAGTCAAAGCCATGGTTTTTCCAGTAGTCATGTAAGAATGTAAGAGTTGGACCACAAAAAAGGCTGAGAGCCAAAGAATTGATTTTTTTGAACTGTGGTGCTGGAGAAAACTCTTGAGAGTCCCTTGGACAGCAAGGAGAGTTGATGCTAAAGGAAATCGATCCTGAATATTCATTGGACAGACTGATTTGAACCTGAAGCTCCAATACTTTGGCCACCTAATGTGAAGAGCTGACTCACTGGAAAAGACCCTGATTCTGGCAAAGATTGAATGCAGGGGGAGAAGGGGGTGACAGAGGATGAGATGGTTGGATGGCATCACTAACTCAATGGACCTGAGTTTGAGCAAACTCCGGCAGATAGTGAAGGACAGGGAAGCCTGGCATGCTGCAGTCCATGGGGTTACAAAGAATAGAACATAATTTAACGACTGAACAACAACAAAAAACCAAGTCTTTTTGGAGACACGTGCTTTCAGTTCATTTGGGTAAATGTATAGTATTGTAATGGCTACANCAAACTCCGGCAGATAGTGAAGGACAGGGAAGCCTGGCATGCTGCAGTCCATGGGGTTACAAAGAATAGAACATAATTTAACGACTGAACAACAACAAAAAACCAAGTCTTTTTGGAGACACGTGCTTTCAGTTCATTTGGGTAAATGTATAGTATTGTAATGGCTACATGGTATACTAGGTGTATGTACAAATTAAAAAAAAAAAATACTAGGGAAAGAAATCCAAACCACAATGAGATGCATCTTCACACCAAATAAGTTAACTGTAATTGCTCCTTAAAAGGAAAGTTATGACCAACCTAGATAGCATATTACAAAGCAGAGATATTACTTTGTCAACAAAGGTCTGTCTAGTAAAGGCTATGGTTTTTTACAGTGGCCATGTATGAATGTGAGAGTTGGACTGTAAAGAAAATAAAATGAAAGTGAAGTTGTTCAGTCTTGTCCAACTCTTTGTGACCCCATGGACTGTAGCCTACCAGGTTCCGCCATCCATGGGATTTTGCAGGCAAGAATACTGGAGTGGATTGCCATTTCCTTCTCCAGGGGATCTTCCCAACCCAGGGCTCGAACCTGGGTCTCCCGCATTGTAGAGAGACGCTTTAGCGTAAGAATTGATGCTTTTGAACTGTGGTGTTGGAGAAGACTCTTGAGAGTCCCTTGGACTGCAAGGAGATCCAACCAGTTCATCCTAAAGGAGATCAGTCTTGAGTGTTCACTGGAAGGACTGAAGTTGAAGCTGAAACTCCAATACTTTGAGCAGAGAGCTGACTCATTTGAAAAGACCCTGATGCTGGGAATGATTGAGGGCAGGAGGAGAAGGGGACAAGAGGATGCGATGGTTGGCATCACAGACTCAATGGACATGGGTTTGGGTGGACTCTGGGAGTTGGTGATGGACAGGGAGGCCTGGTGTGCTGTGGTTCATGGGGTCACAAAGAGTCAGACACGACTGAGTGACTGAACTGAACTGAATTTAAAAACGTAAAATAAGTTTGATAAGGCTATGGAGAAATTAGAAACTTAAAGCACTGGCGGAAATATAAACCACTACAGCTACTGTAGAAGTAGTTTGGTGCTTCATCATAAAGCTAAACATAAAATTATCATCAGTTTAGTTCAGTTTCTCAGTTGTGTCTGACTTTTTCTAACCCCATGGACTGCACCACATGAGGCGTCCCTGTCCATCACCAGCTCCTGGAGTTTACTCAAACTCATGTCCATTGAGTCAGTGATGGATTGACTAGTTGGATTTCCTTGCAGTCTAAGGGACTCTCAAGAGTCTTCTTCAACACCACAGTTTAAAAGCATCAATTCTTCGGCGCTCAGCTTTTTTATAGTCCAACTCTCACATCCATACTTGACTACTGGAAAAATCATAGCTTTGATTAGATGGACCTTTGGTGGCAAATAATGTCTCTGCTTTTTAATATGCTGTCTAGGTTAGTCATAACTTTCCTTCCAAGCAGCAAGCATCTTTTAATTTCATGGCTGCAGTCACCATCTGCAGTGATTTTGGAGTGCCAAAAATAAAATCTCTCAATGTTTCCATTGTTTCCCTATTTATTTGTCATGAAGTGATGGGACCAGATGCCATGATCTGTTTTCTGAATGTGGAGTTTTCAGCCAACATTTTTACTTTCCTCTTTCACTTTCATCAAGAGACTCTTTAGTTCTTCTTCGCTTTCTGCCATAAGGGTGGTGTCATCTGCATATCTGAGGTTATTAATATTTCTCCCGGCAATCTTGATTCCAGCTTGTGCTTCATCCAGTCCAGCATTTCTCATGATGTACTCTGCATATAAGTTAAATAAGCAGGGTGACAATATACAGCTTTGATGTACTCCTTTCCTTACTTGGAACCAGTCTGTTGTTCCCTGTCCAGTTCTAACTGTAGCTTCTTGACCTGCCCACAGATTTCTCAGGAGGCAGGTCAGGTGGTCTGGTA
The DNA here is from genome assembly GCA_006408585.1 of Antidorcas marsupialis. Classification (NCBI taxonomy): domain Eukaryota; kingdom Metazoa; phylum Chordata; class Mammalia; order Artiodactyla; family Bovidae; genus Antidorcas; species Antidorcas marsupialis. The sequence goes on along the minus strand of SJYB01006524.1, from coordinate 33,759 downwards.
TTTCCATCTATTTAAGAATTTTGGCTTTGGAGTAGTCAATAAAGCAGAAGTAGGAGGTTTTCTGGAACTCTTGCTTTGTCAATGATCCAGCGGATGTTGGGAATTTGATCTCTGGTTCCTCTGCTTTTCTAAAACCAGCTTGAACACCTGGAAGTTCTTGGTTCATGTACTGTTGAAGCCTGGCTTGAAGAATTTTGAGCATTATTTTGCTAACCTGTGAGATGAGTGCAATTGTGTGGTAGTTTGAGCACTCTTTGGCATTGCCTTTCTTTTGGATTGGAATGAAAAGTGACCTTTTCCAGTCCTGTGGCCACTGCTGAATTTTCCAAATTTGCTGGCATATTGAGTGCAGCATTTTCACAGCATTATCTTTTAGGATTTGAAATACCTCAACTGGAATTCCATCACCTCCACTAGTTTTGTTCATAGTGATGCTTCCTAAGGCTTACTTGACTGCACATTCCAAGATGTCTGGCTCTAGGTGAGTGATCACACCATCATGATTATCTGGGTTGTGAAGATCTTTTTTGAACAGTTCTGTGTTTTCTTGCCACTTCTTTTTAATATTTTCTGGTTCTGTTAAGTTCATACTGTTTCTGTCCTTTATTGTGCCCATCTTTGCATGAAATGTTCCCTTGGCATCTCTAATTTTAAAAGCATTAAGATTATTTATATGAATTTCATCTCAGTTTTTTTAAAAAATACCTTTTGATATATTTTCCAGAGTGCCTTTACTGTTTAAAATGGCCAACAATAATGGATTAGTTCCAGTAGCTCCACATTGTCATTTACTGTCTTTGCTCTTTGCCACTGTCTTTACTCTTAGCCATTCANCATACCATCATGATTATCTGGGTTGTGAAGATCTTTTTTGAACAGTTCTGTGTTTTCTTGCCACTTCTTTTTAATATTTTCTGGTTCTGTTAGGTTCATACTGTTTCTGTCCTTTATTGTGCTCATCTTTGCATGAAATGTTCCCTTGGTATCTCTAATTTTAAAAACATTAAGATTATTTATATGAATTTCATCTCAGTTTTTAAAAAAAATACCTTTTGATATATTTTCCAGAGTGCCTTTACTGTTTAAAATGGCCAACAATAATGGATTAGTTCCAGTAGCTCCACATTGTCATCAATACTTGGTATGTCCACTGTCTTTACTCTTAGCCATTCAATGGGATCATAATGGTATCTGGTTGTAGCTTTATTTTATATTTCTGTAACAACTAAACAGTGTCAGACTTTATTTTGGGGGGCTCCAAAATCACTGCATGGTGACTGCAGCCATGAAATTAAAAGACGCTTACTCTTTGGAAGAAAAGTTATGACCAACCTAGATAACATATTCAAAAGTGGAGACATTACTTTGCCGACTAAGGTCTGTTTAGTCAAGGCTATGGTTTTTCCTGTGGTCATGTATGGATGTAAGAGTTGGGCTGTTAAGAATGCTGAGCGCCGAAGAATTGATGCTTTTGAGCTGTGGTGTTGGAGAAGACTCTTGAGAGTCCCTTGGACTGCAAGGAGATCCAACCAGTCCATTCTGAAGGAGATCAGCCCTGGGATTTCTTTGGAAGGAATGATGCTAAAGCTGAAACTCCAGTACTTTGGCCACCTCATGCGAAGAGTTGACTCATTGGAAAAGACTCTGATGCTGGGAGGGATTGGAGGCAGGAGGAGAAGGGGACGACCGAGGATGAGATGGCTGGATGGCATCACTGACTCGATGGACGTGAGTCTGAGTGAACTCAGGGAGTTGGTGATAGACAGAGAGGCCTGGCGTGCTGCGTGCGATTCATGGGGTCACAAAGAGTTGGACACTACTGAGCGACTGAACTGAACTGAACTGAACTGAACTTTTACACTTAGGCCTCAGATCTACTTTGAGTTAGTTTTTATCTATGGTATGAGATATAGGTCAAAAATCTTTGTCTTTTTGTTTTTTAATATCCAATTGACTTAGCAATATTTTTAAAAATTTCAACCATTTTCCATTGAATGCTTTGGAAACTTTTAAAAAATCAATTGACCTGTATGTTGGCCTATTTCTTAAATCTCAATTCTGTTCTAATGACCCATAATATCTATATTTAAGCTAGTACCACATTTTAAATAAAATACAAATAGTTTCAAAACTTCTATACTTAAATAACAATGGTCTGAGAGCCTTTCAGTACTGCATTAAAGCAAAATTGGAAGAGTAGGAAGGAAATTAAGTTTGAAAAGGAGAATGCCTTCTATGTCATGATAGGGAGTGTGAATATAACCAAGAGAGTGATACGATCATATTTCTGTTTCTGAAAAAGTACCCTGGTAGCTATGCAGGGAGGAAAAATAAGAGGATAGGAGATTTGTGGAAAAATTGTAATTCAAGAAAAATACTATGAAATTTTAGATTAAGTAGGAAGCAAGAAGAAACAAGATGGAACAAAGTCAGAAGATGATTNACATGGACACACACACACATGCACGCACACACACACACACACACACACACTCAAGCACACACGCACGCACACACACTCACACACACACGCACACACATACACGCACACACACGCACACACACGTACACACATGCACACACACACACACGCACACACACACGCTGATGCAACCTGAGTGGGCGCTTGGCGCACGCTGGGTCACTCCGTCTTTCCTTGGGAATCTAGAATCAGCTAAGAGCCCAGCTTAATCTATCGCCCCCTGAACTGAGAAGCTGCTACTGTCAACACTTACTGCCATTTGGAGGAAGAAAGAAAGATGGCAAATCCCCTGAAGGAAAGAAGGACGGAGAGAAAGAGAAAAGGAAGAAATGCAGAGGAAATAGAGTGAGAAATGGCGTTTGAGGGCCTGGTTACAAGAATCCTGGCATCTGGGTGTGTGTGTTATAGTGAAAGTGAAGGCGCTCAGTCGTGTCCGACTCTTTGTGACCCCGTAACAGAGGAGCATACCAGGCAAGATTTTCCAGGCAAGAGTACTGGAGAGGGCTGCCATTTCCTTCTCCAGAAATTTCCCCTTTTACAGAGGAGACAGAGCAACAGGCAAGTCTGGTGTATTTTATTTGATTCTGTCAGAAAGCTATGATCCTTACAATAAATCTGACTTTAGTGCTTTACTTGAGTTGGAATTTTGGGGGTTTTATTTTTTTTAGTCAAAATCAATGGAAATTCATTTCTCACAGTTGTGGAGGCTGGGCTGGGAGACTCCGTATCTGGCAGTGCCCACTTCCTGATTCACACATGGGTGTCCCTCTCCAGGCCCTCAAGTGCCAGAGCAGTGGGACAGTTCTCAGGGTCTGTTTCATAAGGGCACGAATCCCACTCAGGAGGGCTCCATCCTCACGATCCAATCTCCCCCGGCCGCTGCCTGCTAATGCCATCACACTGAGGGTTGGGCTTCAGCGTGTGAATCTGGGGGACGCCACCCGCAGCCCCTAGCACTTGACTTCTGCTGCCTTGCGGGTTTGTTTGCTTTCTATAGCTCACGCTGTTTTTCACACTGGTTTCACTTTTCAGGAACTCAGATCACTTTATTATTTTTTTTGCCACTGATTTACAAACTTTATTGAAATGAAAAATCAAATTGCTGCTCATTTAGTGCCTTATTTAAACAAGTTAACTAAACCAATAGCAATTTAGTTTGCTTTTAAAACTGCATTTCTGAGTATTGCATTTGCAGTGGGTTTTAAAGAAATAATTAACATGCACCAAAATGCATACATCTTAAGTGAACAGCTTACCGGTGGCTATAGCTAGGCAATTGTTTCCTGAACCTGCAGTGTGGAAAGCACCACAAAAACTCTTCACTGATATAAATTATGGAGAAAGGCCTGTGTGTGGGGAACGGGACCCATCTAGTGAATTAGTTCCCTAGGATCCAGCATTTTCACTCCTAGATATTAACCCAAGAAAAAAGGAAAGGATGTGTCCACAAAGGGTCAGAGATAAGAATGTTTAAAGCAGCCTTATTTGTAACAATCCCAAATGGGACCTATCCCAAATCCATNGATCCAGCATTTTCACTCCTAGATATTAACCCAAGAGAAAAGGAAAGGATGTGTCCACAAAGGGTCAGAGATAAGAATGTTTAAAGCAGCCTTATTTGTAACAATCCCAAATGGGACCTATCCCAAATCCATCAACAAGAGAATAGATGTTCAAATCGTATACTGATATAATGGAATATTTAGCAATGAAAAAGAACTGGTATACTCAACAACATGGAGGTATCTCAGAAACATTAGGTTAAGCGACAGAAGCCACATTCAAAAGGGTGCATACCGAACGATTTCATCTTCATGACACCAGAATACCGGCAAAACTAATCTATGTTGATGGAAATCAGAGAGCAGTGGTGGGGAGGCTGATGGAAATTTCCAGGGGAATGGATGTATTCTGTTTCTTGGTTCTGGAGCCAAGTTACATGGCTGTTTATGACCGAGTTGGATTTCTATTGCTTACGGTAGATGTCCTCATTCTAAACTGCCCCCTAATTTACCAAGTTTCTCAGGACAGCCCATTTGCCAATGCTCCACACTAACTCTGTCCTACAATTAAAAAAAATAAAAAATAACCAGTCTTAGTTTAACAAGGTGTGAAGTTAACTTTCTCAAATCGACATGAGTACTTGAAGAACTATGGATGGAGGTTCATGACATTGTACAGGAGGCAGGGATCAAGACTATCCCCAAGAAAAAGAAATGGAAAAAGGCAAAATGGTTGTCTGAGGAGGCATTATAATTAGCCATGAAAAAAAGAGAAGCTAAAGGCAAAGGAGAAAAGGAAACATATACCCATTTGAATTCAGAGTTCTAAAGAATAGCAAGGAGAGATAAGAAAGACTTCCCCAGTGGTCAATGCAAAGAAATAGAGGGAAATAATAGAATGGGAAATACTAGAGATCTCTTCAAGAAAATTAGAGATACCAAGGGAACATTTCATGCAAAGATGGGCACAATAAAGGACAGAAATGGTATGGGCCTAACAGAAGCAGAAGATATTAAGAAGAGGCGGTAAGAATACACAAAAGAACTGTACAAAAAAGATCTTCATGACCCAGACAACCACGGTGGTGTGATCACTCATCTAGAGCCAGACATCCTGGAATGTGAAGTCAAGTGGGCCTTAGGAAGCATCACTACAAACAAAGTTAGTGGAGGTGATGGAATTTCAGTTGAGCTACTTCAAATCCTAAAAGATGATGCTATGAAAGTGTTACACTCAATATGTCAGCAAATTTGGAAACTCAGCAGTGGCCACAGGACTGGAAAAAGTCAGTTTTCATTCCAGTTCCAAAGAAGGCAATGCCAAAGAATGCTCAAAGTACCACACAATTGCANGGAATTTCAGTTGAGCTACTTCAAATCCTAAAAGATGATGCTATGAAAGTGTTACACTCAATATGTCAGCAAATTTGGAAACTCAGCAGTGGCCACAGGACTGGAAAAAGTCAGTTTTCATTCCAGTTCCAAAGAAGGCAATGCCAAAGAATGCTCAAAGTACCACACAATTGCACTCATCGCACACTCTAGCAACATAATGCTCAAAATTCTCCAAGCCAGACTTCAATAGCACTTGAACTGTGGACTTCCAGATGTTCAGGGTGGTTTTAGAAAAGGCAGAGGAGCCAGAGATCAAATTGCCAACATCCGCTGGATCATCAAAAAAGTGAGAGAGTTCCAGAAAAACATTTATTTCTTCTTTACTGACTATGCCAAAGCCTTTGACTGTGTGGATCACAACACTGTGGAAAATTCTTCAAGAGATAAGAATACCAGACCACCTGACCCGCCTCTTGAGAAACCTGCAAGCAGGTCAAGAGGCAACAGTTAGAACTGAACAAGGAACAACAGACTGGTTCCAATTTGGGAAAGGAGTCCATCAAGGCTGTATATTGTCACCCTGCTTATTTAACTTCTCTGCAGAGTACATCATGAGAAACTCTGGGCTGGATGAAGCACAAGCTGGAATCAAGATTGCCGGGAGAAATATCAATAACCTCAGATATGCAGATGACACCACCCTTATGGCAGAAAGTGAAGAGGAGCTAAAGAGTCTCTTGATGAAAGTGAAAGAGGAAAGTGAAAAAGGTGACCTAAAACTCAACATTCAGAAAACAAAGATCACGGCATCCGTTCCCATCACTTCATGGGAAATAGATGGGGAAACAGTGGAAACAGTGTCAGACTTTATTTTTTGGGCTCCAAAATCACTGCAGATGGTGACTGCAGCCATGAAATTAAAAGATGCTTGCTCCTTGGAAGAAAAGTTATGACCAAGCTTGACAGCATACCAAAAAGCAGAGACATTTCTTTGCCAACAAAGATCCATCTAGTCAAAGCTTTGGTTTTTCCAATAGTCATGTATGGATGTGAGAGTTGGACTGTAAAGAAAGCTGAGCACCAAAGAATTGATGGATTTGAACTGTGGTGTTGGAGTAGATTCTTGAGAGTCCCTTGGACTGCAAGCAGATCCAACCAGTCCATCCTAAAAGAGATCAGTCCTAAATATTCATTGGAAGGACTGATGGTAAAGCTGAAACTCCAATACTTTGGCCACCTGATGTGAAGAGCCAACTCACTGGAAAAGACCCTGATGTTGGGAAAGGTTGAAGGCAGGAGGAGAAGGGGACAACAGAGGATGAGATGGTCGGATGGCATCACTGACTTGAAGGACAAGAATTTGAGTAAGCTCCAGGAGTTGGTGATGGACAGGGAAGCCTGGCATGCTGCAGTCCATGGGGTTGCAAAGAGTTGGATACAACTAGCGACTGAACTGACTGAACTGATGCTAACCTCTCTTTTGCTTTACAGATTTTGGAGGTTATAAAGCCATCATCTCTCTGAGGCTAGAGCCCAAGCAGAAGAATCAGAGCTTCAGGGCTAGAGGGGAGTGTAAACCTAGAGTTCTGGGGAGTCCAGTTCTCCTTAAGTTCAACTTTTTATTCTTATTGTGCATTTTCAGTATAAAAGAAAATATTGTGAATGATTGGGTCAGAAGCTGTTGGGTGATACAGATACAAGACTGGCCATAGTGGAGGGCATGGAGCCATTAGCACAGCAACCGCCAGGAAGAGGAGAGGATGCTAGGGTGACCTTGCTGCAGCCCGAGCCAGCAGGGTGGGCTGCCGCATGAAAGAAATTCAGCAGCAGCTGCGTTCACTAGTGCCAGGAGCCAGAGGGCGGTGCCAGGCCCCAAGGACCCAGACTGAGACACTGTCCCTTCCTTCAAGGCGCTGTGCTTGCCACGCCTTCTTTTTTCCTTTTGGACATTATGAAAGTCTGATAACACATTTGTAGGAGACTTGGAAAATAAGAACAAAGTGACATATAGTTCCACTATATATTACAGTATTTTTTAAGTAGACCAATTAAAATTTTTAGTTGGAGTTTCAATATCAAAGTGTCAAAATGAATAGAATGAATAAACAGAAAAGTAAAAGGCTGTGGTAGGCCTGAAAAGCACTATGAACCAATTCAACATAATTAAGATTTATACAATTTTCACACAATAGCAGGGTACAAATTCTATTCACGTTCCCATAGACTATAAACCAGGAGATACTGGAACATATCCAGGGACATAAAACAAGGTGCAAAAATTTCATGGTCCAAAGGTATTGAAATCATGCAGAGTCTCTTCTCTTATCACTGTGGAATCATGTTAGAAATCAACATCAAAAGATAATTTAAAATAACCCACATATTTTGAAGTGCAGTCTCTTTACCAAAAGAGATCTTAGACTTAGCCATTGACAGTCTCAATCAAATGAAAAGACTGAGGAAACATGGAGGGTGATTGCAAAGAAGAAAGCATTTAAATGAGAAATTAATGTCAAAGACACTTAAGAAGCCCCAAACTCCATGTATCTGGAAATTAAATTTCCACTTTTAAACGACGATTGTATATCTAAGAAGCTATAATAAGGAAAATTAGAAAATACTTTTAACAGAATAAAAATGAAAAGAGAATTTATCAGAATTTGTTGCATATAGCTAATGCTGCTCAATGCAACTAAATACAAAGAGTTTGCCACACCTTCTGAATTCACTGGAAAACACTTGTGTGTTTTAGAAAGTAAAATACACATAGGACGCATGTAAAATTTCCAGACCATTGTGTGCTGAGCTTTCCCCAGCATATCTGCCACTGCCGCGAGCACCATGAACGTGTAGGGCGGGCGCACAGTTCCCCGCAAGACACTCCCGGGAAGGGTTCTGCTCCCTAAGGGCGGAAGCACACAGCCAGCAAGATTCTTGTTCAGCCTGGGATGACGAGAAACGCTGGCATGGTGACATGCCATGCGAGCCCCTCAGTGCACAGTTTTCTAAGAGCAATGATCTCAGAAAGGTGTGGAATTGATTGTGTTCTCTTATTACGTGAGGCTGCGCTAGCAGTCTACCTACACACAGGCTACTCTTGGAGAGCTAAGCATGTGGGCGGTGAGATACGAGTTTTAAAATTATTACTATTCAGTAAATCATTTTCAAGAAAATTGCTTCCAAGCAGCCCCATCTTATTTCAGACTGAAATGGGGACTAAATTTAAACCAAGTCCCTCCTTTGGAAATAACTCTCTTTTCAGTTTAATCTTGAAATAAATTGTAATATAGGAAGCCAGAGATATTGGCAAATCACAGACTTCACTTGAGACCCATTCAGGCTTGTCTTTTATCTAAGGGAAAAGTAAGGAGTAGAGCCTCACGGATAGAGTACAGCTTAATTACAGAAGAGACTGTCTAGTGCCAGGATATCCAAGTGGGCACAACTCAGTGCCCAGGAATTACAGGCTTTTCCCAAGGATATCTGCATCTGAGATAGGGCTGCCTTCTGAAAACAGAAAACTCAGAATAAAGATTCACTTTTGCATATTAAAGACATGGGGTCCATACCCAAATAGAAATATAAAGTCATATTCTGGTGTCATTGAGGCTAATTCTGATTAAGAAATATGAGGAATGCTTGACCATCATATATATTACAGACGTTATGCCTCAGTTTACCACTAAGGGCAACAGATGTGTATTACATTCTGATCAGATATTTTATAACCATAGATAAGATGCTCTGCTAGACTCTGGAGCTTTCCACATGTTTGTCTCATCCGAAAAACTAGTGGCCTCATGCTCTGGGCAATAAAAGTGAGGCGAATAACAGCTAAGAATCATTTTACGTTTAACAGTATCGATTCTCTACTTTCTGAAGGTATTAGTGTTCTCATAGTTAATCTGTTTCTACAGAAAATATGTGGGTTAGCTTAGATTTGAAGACAGATTTTTTTTCATCTTAATACAACCTAGCATAACAAACCACCTGGAGGAATTACATTACCTATCCAGCAAGAGGGTTTTTTTTCCCCTATCATTTTTTCCCTTATTATTCTCCTACGCCTTTTGAAAACCTCTTGTCTTGAACTTAGGGGAAGTGAAAAAAAATCTGTTTTGCAATTTAGCAGTTCTTTCAAATCCTACTACTGGTACTGTCTTTGGTTTTGTTACTTCTAAGATACGTAATTCTAAATTTCCATATCTTCATTTACTGGCTATATAGGCTGCTGTCTTCAGGAATTTATTCATTTTATCAGTTCATTTCACATAGGTTCCAGGTTTGAAACGAAATATCTGACAATTACTCATTCAGGTATTACATATATATTAAATGTTGATGCTGCATTATGCTCTGATTTGGGCACTGAAGATATAATTGGAACAAGACAAAGCCTTCATAGACACTCTGGCAGGAGAAACTGACAATGATCAAGAAAACATACATATCAATTAACAGATCTTGTTAAAGGCTTTGAAAAAGATAAATAAGGTGAAGTGACAGGATAACTGGGAGGCCAGCTCCAGGGCGGACGGTCAGGTGAGGGCAGAGGAGCGACTGTGCCAAAAGGAAACCAGTCGTGCACAGGCCCCGGGTGGTGAGGGGCACGGGAAACCCGGTGCACGCAGGAGAGAGAGCAAGCCCGTCTGCTGCAGTGCGACGCCGGGCACCAGACGACGCCGGACGTGGGGCTTCCCTGGCGGCTCAGTGGGAAGGGGCCCACCTGCCAGGCAGGAGGCGCGGGTTGATCCCTGATCCGGGAAGACCCCACGGGCCGCGGAGCCCCCGAGCCTGTATCACGGCAACTGCTGAGCCTGGGCTGCAGGGCCCAGGGCCCGCGCCCTAGTCTGTGCTTTTGCAACAAGAGAAGCAGCCACCAGAACGTGTCCACAACTGGAGTGTAGCCCCGCTCCCCGCAGCTACAGAAAAGCCTGCACAGCAACAGAGACCCAGCACCACCAGAAATGACACAAATAAAAATCGTAAAAGGTGCCAGATGTAATGCTGGACACAAGAGGACATCAGGTGCAGGAGACAGGTTTGAAAGACAGGCAGGAGTCGGAAGGCAGAGAGCCTTGAAAGTCACGGTAAGAAGTCTGGATTTTACTAACAGTTTGTGAGGACCCTCTGACATACTTTAAGCAACTGAATGACATGATCCAATTTATATTTTGAAAGGGTTTCTCCCACAGACTTGAAGAAAGAGGCTGGTAAGGGTTTAAGAGTAGAGATAGGACAAGGGCAAGGAGTCTACACAGGGGACGCTCCCGCATTCCACAACGCCACTTCTTCAAGATACAGAAAAAAATTCTAATGCATTTAGGATAAAAACTCGACAAAAAACAGACACACAGGTGGCGCTAGTGGTAAAGAACCCACCTACCAAAGTAGGAGAGGTAAGAGATGTGAGCCCCATCCCTGGGCTGGGAAGCACCCCTGGAGGAGGGCAGGGCACCCCACTCCAGGATCCTTGCCTGGAGAATTGCATGGACAGAGGAGCCTGGTGGGCTACAGTCCATGGGGTCGCAAAGAGTCACACAACTGGAGCGACTTAGCATGCACGCGCCCTCAACATCATAAAGTCCGTACACGACAGGTCCACAGCCACACCACACTCCGGTGAGAAGCTGAAACGTTTCCTTCTAAACTAAACGACAAGACGAGAATGCCCACTCTTGTCTCCTTTATTTAACATAGTATGGGAAGTCCTAGCTATGGCAATCAGATAGGCAAAAAAAAGTCATCCAAATTAAAGAAGGAGTATAACTGTGACCATTTCTAGGTAGCATGTCCTATATATAGAACTGTCTCCCCAAAAGCTGTGAGAACTAATAAATAAGTAAGGCAGCAAGACACCTAATTAATACACAGAAATCTATTGCATTTCTATTCACTAATAACAAACCATCAGAAAGAGCAATGCCACTTATACCTGCAACAAAGAGAGCAAAATACTTAGGGATCAATTTAACCAAGGAGGTGAAAGACTTGTGTTCTGAAAACTGCAAGACATTGAGGAAAGAAAGATGCCTGAACAAGTGGAAAATTATATTGTGCTCAAGGATTGATGGGGGCCTCCCTGACAGCTCAGCGGTAAAGAATCCACCTGCCAGTGCGGGAGATGCAGGCTCGGTCCCTGGGTTGGGAAGATCCCCTGGAGAAGGAAATGGCAACCCACTCCAGTATTCTTGTCTGAAAGATCTCCGGCAGAGGAGCCTGGTGGGCTACAGTCCATGGGGTTGCAAAACAGTCAGACACGACTTAGCAACTAAACAACACTAACCACATGGACTGGAAGAATCAGTCTCACTAAAATGGTCACACTACATAAAGCCATCTGCAGAGTCATTGCAATCCCTACCAGAATTACCAATGACGTTTTGGATGGTTTCTTGTGATCATTTTACAAGATCTAAAGATACTGAATCACTACATTGAGCATCTTAATTTAATATTGTTTGTTAATTATCAGTTCAGTTCAGTTCATTTCAGGCACTCAGTCGTGTCCAACTCTTTGAGACCCCATGAATCGCAGTACGCCAGGCCTTCCTGTCCATCACCATCTCCCGGAGATCACTCAGACTCATGTGCATTGAGTCCTTGATGCCATCCAGCCATCTCATCCTCGGTCGTCCCCTTCTCCTCCTGCCCCCAATCCCTCCCAGCATCAGTGTCTTCCAATGAGTCAACCCTTCGCATGAGGTGGCCAAAGTACTGGAGTTTCAGCTTTAGCATCATTCCTTCCAAAGAAATCCCAGGGCTGACCT
>SJYB01006524.1:0-21382 GCA_006408585.1 Antidorcas marsupialis | reverse complement strand
TATCTAGGTTGGTCATAACTTTTCTTCCAAGGAGTAAACGTCTTTTAATTTCATGGCTGCAGTCACCATCTGCAGTGATTTTGGAGCCCAAAAAATAAAGTCTGACACTGTTTCCACTGTTTCCCCATCTATTTCCCATGAAGTGATGGGACCGGATGCCATGATCATCGTTTTCTGAATGTTGAGCTTTAAGCCAACTTTTTCACTCTCCTCTTTCACCTTCATCAAGAGGCCCTTTAGCTCCTCTTCACTTTCTGCCATAAGGGTGGTGTCGTCTGCATATCTGAGGTTACTGATATGTCTCCTGGCAATCTTGATTCCAGCTTGTGTTTCTTCCAGTCCAGCGCTTCTCATGATGTAACTCAATTTAAAGGAAAAGAATAGATGCAGGGAGCACCATTACACCACTTTTCACTGGTCACGGTCAGGTAGAAGCATTTCAGCGTGTAACTCCCCTCCTATACACCACCTACAGGCGGGTGAGAGCAAGCTGACTCTTTGTTAGTGTGAAACTTTCATATTTAATTCTGTTCACCATACAGGCGTTACCTAATGCATGGGACCACGCTGGAAAGCTTCCCATTAATTGTGTCTACATGGCAACCCACTCCAGTGTCCTTGCCTGGAGAATCCCAGGGACGGGGGAGCCTGGTGGGCTGCCGTCTCTGGGGTCGCACAGAGTTGGACACAACTGAAGTGACTTAGCAGCAGCGGCAGCAGCAGACACGTGCTCATTTCACTCAGGAGTCAAGACTGTGGAGCGTGCGGTTTTGTGGCTACACTGTTGGTGCCTGGTGCTTGGTGTGTACAGAGTGTATTGCTCAAGGGGCTGGCGTATTGTGATGAGTCAACCCACCATAAACCACCCACGTAGCATCGAAGACGTCAAAAGGGAGACGAACTGCTAAAGGTGGGTGCGCCTCAAGGCTTCCTTGTCTCTGTTCAGGAAACTTTGGGGTAACCTCTCGTGCTTTCGTGGCGGTGGACCTTCATGCAGAGGCCACGGACCCTCAGGATCCCAGGGAACTCTCTCTCCTGTTACTGGAGAGAGGGGAAGACTGAAGGAGGGGACTTTATTTTTTATGCTGATCAGATTATATGAAATAATGGAAAACTGAGGGAAAAAAGAGTGACCAACACACTTCAGATGTAACAAGCTTCCTATCAAAGGAATGGTCAGAAGACCTGAATAGCCATGGCTCCAAAGAAGACACACCAATGGCCAATGGGCACACAAAAAGAGGCTCAGTATCACTGATTATTCGAGAAATGCAAATCAAAACTACAATGAGGTATCATCTCACAACAATCAAAACAACCATCACGAAAAAACTGCAGTCAATAAGTGGTAGAGAGGGTGTGGAGAAAAGGGAGCCCTCCTACACTGCTGGTGTGGCCGAGACTTGGTGCAGCCACGACAGAGAAGAGAAGGAAGGCTCCTTAAAAACTAAACACAGAGTCACCGTAAGATCCAGCAGCCCCACTCCTCGGCATGTGTCTGGAAAAGATGAAAACCCTAATTCAAAAAGATACATCCACCTCAGTGTTCACAGCAGCACTATTTACAATAGCCAGGATTTGGGAGCAACCTAAATATCCATCAACAGAAGAATGAATAAAAAAGATGTGGTCCATATAAACAAAGGAATATCAGCAGCCATGAAAATGAATAAAGTAACGCCATTTGTGGCGACATGGATGAGCCTCAGTTCAGTTCAGTTCAGTTCAGTCGCTGAGTCGTGTCCAACTCTTTGCGACCCCATGAACTGCAGCACACCAGGCCTCCCTGTCCATCACCAACTCCAGGAGTTCACTCAGACTCACGTCCATCGAGTCAGTGACACCATCCAGCCATCTCATCCTTGGTCGTCCGCTTCTCCTCCTGCCCTCAGTCCCTCCCAGCATCAGAGTCTTTTCCAGTGAGTAAACTCTTTGCATGAGGTGGCCAAAGTACTGGAGTTTCAGCTTTGGCATCATTCCTTCCAAAGAAATCCCAGGGCTGATCTCCTTCAGAATGGACCGTTTGGACTGGAGGTTATCATATGACATCGCTTACTTGTGCAAGCTAAAAAATGATCGTGTGTACAACACAGAGACACACAGAGAAGGAAGGCACACTTGGGCGGCCAAGGGGAACGTGGGGAGGGGTAAGCTGGAAGCCTGGGATCAACACACACACTGTCCCAGACACAAAGTCAACCAACAGCAAGGGCCTGCTGCAGAACCAGGCAGCCGCACTCAGTGTCACATGGCCCCCTACGCTGAAAAGGAACCTGGGAAAGAACACGTGCATGTGTGGGACTGAGCCTCAGCTACGCCGGGGCTGCCTGCGTCTGAGACACGCGGCTCAGCTGCGCTTCAGTTCCTGCCACTGCTGAGGCGCCTCAGTCGTGTCTGATCCTGTGCGACCCCACAGATGGCAGCCACCAGGCTCCCTGTCCCTGGGATGCTCAGGCAGGAACACTGGAGTGGGCTGCCATTTCCTTCTCCCCTGCATGAAAGTGAAAAGTGAACGTGAAGCCGCTCAGTGGTGTCTGACTCTTCGCGACCCCGTGGACTACAGCCCACCAGGCTCCTCCATCCACGGGATTTTCCAGGCAAGAGTGCTGGGTCGCCAGGGCCTTCTCCAATACTTCAATTAAAAAAAATGGCAAAAAGTTTCAGGACCTCCCTGGCAATCCAGTGGTCAGGGATCCACGCTTCCACTGCAGGGGGCATGGTGTTGACCCCTGGTTGGAGAACTAAGATCCCTGCAAGCCATGCGGCACAGCCAAAAACATAAAAAATAAAAAAAAGCGTCTCATCGAGTAAGCAGCCCCGGTGAGGTGAAACAGGCCTGCCGTTTGTTGCTCCACAGCCGCACCAGCAGGTCAGAGGCCGCCGTGCTCACACCCAGCAGGCATCTACATGCAGCCATGTCAGCATCGGATCTTCCGTGTGTTAGCACCACTAATTTTGGAAAACTTATTTTAGATACTCTTCAGTCATTTATCTCAAAATTCTAATGTTAAGGCAAACTAAATTTCACAACCAACTACAGATGAGTCTGTGCTAAAATCAGGTTTATAGGGTTTACCATGAGAAGCTGTGAAGCAAATTTCTCGTAATCTCCATAGACAGAAGTAGATGAATTAATCTATGTCATTACTGGGGTCATCAGGAGATATAAATAAGGGCAAATATATAAAATACACTGAGTGCATAAAATGAGTAATTAGCATGAGGTCAGAAAGTGCTAGCTTGCCTTTTCACAAACTCAGAACATATTTTATACATTTTAATTAACTGGATGAGCTGCCGCTCTAAAGTTACACAGTTTATCAGCGTTCTAGATTCATAGCTCACTGTGACATGCGTACCTTTCGACTATCTCTTAAAACACTTTCTTTGTTTTTATTTCAAAACGGGTTGATGATCAGTCACTCTTTACCCAGATATTCTGGTAATGCTGTCACCGGATAGTTATAAGCACTTCTGAGAGAGGGTGCATCCAGAAGGCAAGATCAGAAAGACACAAACCAATCAAAGAGAGAGTTAAGTCGTATCAGACACAGTGGGGAGTCTGGGGGTGAAGGCAGAGGATGAAGACAGGAGAGGAGGGGAGAGCAGCAGTAAAGGGCTGGGGGGCTGGCAGAGGGGCCACCGGAGCTTTAAGAGCAGGGATGTAGTGGAGTGATGTCTGCACTGGCCGCATTTCCATGATGCAAATGCTCCCCCTTCTAGAATCCGTAGACCAAACTTTCACAAAGGATTCAACCCACCGGAAACTCTGTGTGAGTGGATATTTTTGCTTGTGTGGGTGTGGAGATTAAGGAGACGGGCTCGGTCCACCTTGGTCTCACACCAGAAGAGTTGCAGCCTGATCACAGGTAACTGTAAGAATGGAAGCCCCGCACCCCGCTGAAGTCACAGCAGCCTTAGAAATGGCGCAAGGTTCTGCACATACGCATCAACGGGAAAGAGACAGCGGGAGGGGATAAATGTATACCTACAGCGGAAACTAACACGACGTTGTAAAGCAACTATACCCCAATTTAAAAAATTAGCACTGTTAATTAGCACTATTTTTAGTCTATTAGACTATTTTTAATCTCCCTAGGATTATAAAATTATTGGTAAGTATGGTCCAAATTTACCTAGCCTTTAAAAGGCATAGCAACCCAGGATCTTGGTGGTTTTGTCACTAAGTCATGTGGGACTCTTTGCAACTCCATGGACTGTAGCCCACCAGGCTCCTCTTCCATGGGATCCCCCAGGCAGGAACTCTGGAGTGGGCTGCCATGCCCTCCTCCAGGGGATCTTCCCAAACCAGGCACGGAACCCACATCTCCCTCATTGCAGATGGTCTCCTGCATTGCAGGTGGATTCTTTACCAACTGAGCTACCAGAATCTTAGTGCAAATGTAAATTTTGAGTGATACAAGATGAGGAACTATAAAAAACAAAGATTTCAGAGCTCCCGTTCCCATTTGCCCTTAAAAATGTAACTCAGAGGGGGTCCTCTGTATAGAAGCATAAGTTTTTGTTTCAGCCATAGTGAAATACCTAATATTGAACTAAAAATAATTATGCTGCTGCTGCTGCTGTTAAGTTGCTTCAGTCGTGTCCGACTCTGTATGACCCCATAGATGGCAGCCCATGAGGCTCCCCCATCCCTGGGATTCTCCAGGCAAGAACACTGGAGTGGGTTGCCATTTCCTTCTCCAATGCATGAAAGGGAAAAGTGAAAGGGAAGTTGCTCAGTCATGTCCGACTCTTAGCGACCCCATGGACTGGGGCTCACAAAACACATAAAATAACTGTTTAAAAGCAATGGAGAACAACCAACTCAGGTCAGACTTGAAGNCAGCCCATGAGGCTCCCCTGTCCCTGGGATTCTCCAGGCAAGAACACTGGAGTGGGTTGCCATTTCCTTCTCCAGTGCATGAAAGTGAAAAGTGAAAGTGAAGTCACTCAGTCATGTCGGACTCTTAGCGACCCCATGGACTGGGGCTCACAAAACACATAAAATAACTGTTTAAAAGCAATGGAGAACAACCAACTCAGGTCAGACTTGAAGGGCTATGACCCCTGAGAAAGTGGAAGTCCATCAGTATGTAGGCCAGAATGCACTCTGGGGAGCCTTGCCCCTCTCCAGGGGAACTTCCCACCCCAGGGATCGAACCCAGGTTTCCCGCATTGCAGGCGGATTCTCTACCAGCCAAGCCAGCAGGGAAGCCCCGGGGCCACGTTTATCTGAGTGTGTTTCTGAGGGAATCTATTGCTTCACTGTGGGGCGGCGGGGAGTAGGAGAGAGAGGAGCAGTCCTCCTGGAGGAGAGCAAGCCATGTGTCCCCAGACTCCCGGGGTCTGAGGAGTGACTCCCAGGGAGGAGGCCCCCTCCTGTGCTGGCCCCCAGGGGTCAGCCAGCTCCTCACTTAGGGGCACGTGGCAGTCTCCAAGGAGCCCGGGGATTTGGTTCCCTCATGATACTTGGGGAGGTGCAGGCTGCAGGAAAGGCGTGTCAAATAGGAGGAGCTTTGGGCAACACCCAGGGATTTCAGCAGAGATTCCAAAACATGTCTTAGGGGTGAGAGCTGTACCACCGGGGTCGGGGCAAAACTGAAGCAGATCGAGCTAACAAAGCCTAGGAGGAGCTGTAGACAGGGTGAAGGCGGTTTGTTGGGTGCTCTCTCTGCCTGTTCCAGGAGAACATAATCCTATTAGAAGGAAAATAATACAAATGCTTTTTTCAAGGGTGGCTCAGATGGTAAAGCGTCTGCCTGCAGCGTGGGAGACCTGGCTTTGATTCCTGGGTCAGGAAGATCCCCTGGAGAAGAAAATGGCAACACACTCCAGTATTCTTGCCTGGAAAATCCCATGGACGGAGGAAGGAGCCTGGTGGGCTACAGTCCATGGGGTTGCAAAGAGTCAGACGTGACTGAGCGACTTTACTTTTTTCATAAACAACATCTACATTGAAGCAAAGTCATGATATCTGTTTGAAAAATAGTAGGGGAGGGAAAGCGACCTCAAAAGAAAAAAAAACAAAACCCCGAAAGCAATAACAGATAAAGTAAACAGTTTCACTGGCCATTGAGACACTGGAGGCTTAAAATCACTGTGATGAATGTTTCCGCAAAGAAAAAAAGAGGATTAAAAAATGGATTAAAGATGAGACTCTTTAAAACTAATTGAATGAAACAAAACTTGGGATTGAGAGCCAATGTTTTGCATTTGTCCATGCTGAGGACATGCTGGCTGTTTCTTTGCTACTGGTAAAGAACCTGACTGCGAACGCAGGAGACGTGGGGTTCCATCCCTGGGTCAGGAAGGTCCCCTGGAAGAGGACACATATATCTGGGTTGCTGTATAACCCATGGCAACCCACTCCAGTATTCTTGCCTGGAAATTTCCATGGACAGAGGAGTCTCTGTGTGTGATCACACACATGTGTCTTAACCATTCTGCGTCTGTTTCCTGTCCCGTAAAACCTGACTGACACTTAGCTTCAACAGTGGCTTTCGGCCCTAAATAAAGCGCTTTACACCGACAGAGTCCTCAACACAAAAAATTTCGAAATAAATATTTACACCTCCTCTGCTGTTTGCCACCATCCATGCAGAGATGCACGCGTTCAAAACTGGTAACCCTGAACTTCAGAAGGGGCCCCATCTATGTTCTGTCTGTCATTTGAGGTTCTCAACCAAGAGGAAGTCATACAACCTGGATTCCTTCTTTACCGGCAATTTGGAGAACGCTGATGACGATGTCCCCACAGTATGGGTTAGTCAAAACAAGAGCCTTGCTTCTTAAACCCTTAGGGAAAAAAATCGCGACTAGCAAGTATCTGGGGCAGAGCTCAAGGCAGCCGATGAAGGCGGCTGCTGATAGCAGTATGCATGCACACTGTGGCCTGCCTTCCGACAACCATTCCTATTAAGTCATTTGTCTCTCTGACACGTTTAATGAAGTCATGTTCATGAGCAGCTGAATCACAGGACACCGTTTGGTACATGTTTTGACAGGAAAGCTGTTTGTATAAACTGAGACATGTAGCAAATATATAATTTCATAAAATGTTCATTATGCTTCCAGGGTGACAATCTTTGGTTTGAATCCTTTCATACCTATTTACTCATTTTAAGATAGACTGTTGTGAGTCATGGTTAACAAGATATTCTTAAGCAAATGCACGTTAAGCCAGTAGGGTAGGGAATATTCATGCACGTAGCAAACTCTGAACCATACACCCTATCCAGAAATCTTTACGTTCGGGAGAAATCACACACTAAATCACTAGCTAAATATGATATGCCCCTGACATTCCTCCTGGTTATAAGCAAATGAAAATAAACCAGAAAAAAATTAAGGGAACTCCTCCATAAATCTTACTTTTCTAAACCATTGGTAACATGCTCCCGGTTTGACTCCCGGCTAACGACCTCATGGCTCAGTTAGTGACTGAACAGTCCCACCGTATCTGCTCAGAGACTTTTTGAAGTGAGGTCAGAACATGTTCCCTGCTGTTATAAACGATCTCCAGGCCCCGTGTGTTTGCATCTCAGCAGTAATTAGAAGGGAGACTTACATCACTCTCGTGGCCTTCTCGAAGGTTGTATGTGAGGTCATGCTGAATGTCTTCCACAAATTTGTGAGCATACTCTGGGTACAGGCCCAGCACTTCGAAGAGCCCTTTGAGGATGATGCACTGGAGGTCGCAGTAGGTTAGCGCCTTCACGTCCGCGTTCGTCTTGATCACTTGGTCCTTAATTGACAGATTGGCTCCAATTAAATCCCCTTTCCCTTGAAACAGTGAGAAAAGAGACACGTCGCCTGAAAGACGTCATTTGATTTACAGGCTTCATTTCTCTGAAATTACGCTCAAAGAGAAGAGCAACCTTTGCCTGCGGCAGGGTTTCTCAGCCTGGGCGGGGTTGAGATTTGGGGCCCCATCGTTCTGCACTGGGGTGAGGGGAGCACTGGGTACAGGGTGGAGTGTTCAGGGGCATCTCACATCAACCACCCCCAGAGATAACAACCCACAGCGTCTGCAGACATTGCCAAACGGCCCCTGGCAATCTGAACCACACCCAGTCGAGAACACGCGCCTCGAGAGTAAAGCCTAGGAGACCTGGAGTTAGAAGTTGTAGGTCTCACATGGGCTCACACCAGCCCCCGGAAGATCTGGTGAACGACTTTGGACGAGGCAGTTGACCCTTTTGGTCACAGCTCCTTTAACTGTTCCAAGGAAATAATAACGGCTCAGTTTTTCTGGGTAAAAATGCTTCGGGATCTTGAAGTAAGACCATCAAGAGGTATATCAATCACGTTGATTCTAGTACTTTGGACAATAATATAAGCATCACCATCTGCTTTATAATACATTCAAGTTGTTTTATTTATCTCTGAACGCATCTGCAAGACAGGGGACGCGTGCGAAGGAGGAGAGTCAAGAGGCAAAGGCAACTCCTGGGCACTGTGGACAGTGAAATTCGCTACATAAAAATGCAGAACACAGGTCATAGTTTCAATGCTCCATGACAGTGTGAAAATCCCATTTTCACCAGCAAAAAGAGAAAGTGAATAAATAATAACTATGAGCCCTTCCCCTGTGGGGAGAAGGGTCTGACTGTACTTTGTACACACTCTCTCTCGCCCCAGCACCTCTGATATTTGTCTGCAACACCTCTGTCCATCCGTCTTAAACTGGGAACCAGCTTACCTCCTTGAGTTTGCTGATTAGATAACATTGGACAATTTCTCTGAATCTTTAAAATCTTGAGCTTGATTTGAATCAGTCTAACCCAGCAGGAAGGTGAGCGTAATTGTGAGTGCTGGCAAAGAGCTGACTACAGCGCCAGCTTTATCTTAGAGCTGTTAATGCACTCAGCGTCCATGTGAGAAATCAGAAAGAAAATCCATTCAGTTCTCAGACAAACAGGTTAAAAGCCGAGGTCATATGACCAAGTTCACAAAGAACACTGGCCTTGGACTCCAGGCCACAACTCGGGAGTTTCTGCTTTATCTTTGTCCTCAAACATCATCATGCCTGCACTTTATTTTTTCCCAAATGGTCACTTTGATCCATTTTGTAGGGAACCAACAACCAACAATTTGTCAGCCAAAACCCACCAAGCAAATAATTATCTTTGGAATGTTGTAGAACAAACTGTCCCAACCATTCTTCATTCAATTAACTTTTAAACTTCTAAATGTTTATTTTTTTATTTTGCTCAGAATTTCTGGAAGCAGTTTCTGGCATGCAGCAGGCTTCAGTAAAAGTCTGTTTTATTGAACTTGACAGTAAAAAGAGATGCGCCAACTTATCCATGAATATCTGAGACATTCATAAGTATTTGTGGCAGATCAAAAACTCAAATTATTGAATTATTTCTAGGTATTATCTTTTTAAAATCTTGAAGTTGCGCCTATTTGGCAGAAGAAAAAAAGACTAAACTCTACATTTATAGACACTAAGAGAATAAACTGAAGAATTTATTGTCACCAATGCTAACTTGGCGATTTCTTTTCTCTTGCATGTTTTGTTAGAAAGCTAAATTGCTGCTCAAAAATTCAAAGCTGGGTACTGATACAAAATGTAAACACAGCCAGGTTGGACTGAAAACAGCAAATGTCCAGGCTTTGTATGCCGCTGCTGCTGAGTCACTCCAGCTCACGACCGACTCTGCGTGGCCCTGTGGACTGCAGCCCACCAGGCTCCTCTGTGCATAGGACTCTCCAGGCAAGAAGACTGGAGTGGTTGCCATACCCTCCTCCAGGGGGTCTTCCCCACCCAGGGGTCAAACCCGGGTCTCCTACATTGCAGGCAGGTTCTTTTCTGCTGAGCCTCTGGGGAAGCCCCAACTTTTGTCTACCCGAGGAGAATTTACTCTGCCACGCCATGCTGCCATGGTGAGACTCCACACTTCCTGCTTGTGTTTGGAAGAACTTTAGGGTCATCCTCCTCGCGCACCTCGAGTGCCCACAGAATGGCGATTTCAGCCACAGAGGCCCCAGCATCTCGCTGACTTGGCATCCTAGAATTCTGGTTTTTTATTTATTCAGTGAATATTTATAGATCACGACGTGTGTGCCAGGCCTTGTGTGGGGCCTAATTTTCACCCTCACTAATTTTACAACTTTGTGAATTACTCACTATCTAGATTTAGAGCCTAGATCTAAGTTTCTTAATTACTCTGGGTTTCAGTATCCTTATTTCTAAAAGAAGGGAAGGTTTTTGTGGTCCCTTACAATCTCTGTTGGGGCTTCCCAGGTAGCTCAGTTAGTAAACAATCCACCTGGAATGCAGGAGACTCCAGTTTGATTCCCGGGTTAGGAAGATCCCCTGGAAAAGAGATAGGCTACCCACTCCAGTATTCTTGGGCTTCCCTGGCGGCATTGCTGTAAAGAATCTGTCTGCAATGCAGGAGACCTGAATTTGATCCCTGGGTTGGGAAGATCCCCTGAGGGGGGCATGGCAGCCCACTCCAGTGTTCTTGCCTGGAGGATCCTCACGGACACTGGAGCCTGGTGGGCAGCAGTCCGTGGGCCGCAAAGAGTCGGACACGCCTGAGTGACTAAGCACAGCACAGCAGCACAGTCTCTATTACTCAGAAATCAGTTTCTGATGTTCACTGATCGGTCATCTTTCCATGGGGGGGGGGTTGATGGGAGGCATCTTCAGACCTTCCTGGTTAGAGCCATAACTTACATTTGAGTATAATCAGGCGGACTAATGCCGTCTGTGAGCAGCGCGTTTACTGAGGCTTTGTTGTCTCTTTTTAAATCACAGTGAAGACCTTGGTGGGAAAGCAGAGTTACTGGGACATGAAATGAAGGTGCACAGGCAAACAGATTCCATCCCCGTAACGAATCCCTGCCTCTCTGTCAGCTGCATTGGATTAAGAAATGGCGTCAAGAGCTGATTGGACGATGGAACTGCTTGAATAGGTTTTGGCTTGACAGGGGCTTGTTCATTTTGTTGGCAGAGTGAACAAGTATTAAATTGCTATATTTAAGCAATGTGCTAAAGTTTATCAGAGTCAATATTGATTTATATTGGCCGACTTTAAGATGATATTACCATAGGGAAAGTAAAATAGTTGATCTCCACTGAGAGAATGTTAACCACAGAGGTAAAATATTACTAATTTATTATATTTGGGGGGGGCTTGGTCCCAATACCACATAGCCATGTTTTAGAAGGGCCACGTGGATTTAAATCACTTTTGAGAGGTACAGGGCACCAGCAAAGATGTGAAGTGTTAAATATGGGAAGCTCAAGTTATGGAGGAAACCAGGGCCAGAGGCACAAGCCAACAGCTTAGGCTTTTCGCTGTCGGTATTGGCCACCAGGATTCCCCAGTGGCTCAGACGGTGAAGAGTACGCCTGCAATACAGGAGGCCCAAGTTCAATCCCTGGGTGGGGAAGATCCCCTGGAGAAGGAAGCGGCAACCTACTCCATATTGCCTGGAAAATCCCATGGATGGAGGAGCCTGGCAGGTTACAGTCCATGGGGTCACAAAGAATCAGATACAACTGAGCGACTTCACTTTCACTTTCTTTCAGAAGTTTTTTTGAAGGAAGAAAATCTGACAGAATCTTGTATTACAAACAATAGTATTTACATAGACGCTGTCAAATTTGCGCCTACTGTGGTGTAATGTCAGGGATAACACCCTCATATTCCATTCCTGGAGTTGTTGCTAGTTACCAAATTTAAACATTCACCACAATTATGGAAAAACCCATAATACAGACATCTCAAAATACTGGTTCAATTTACTTATACGTATATCAAACCATTGGAGAAGGCAATGGCATCCCACTCCATAAGTTGCTAGAAAAATAACTAAATCCCTGTTATTTTTACTTTGATTAATTATAGTTGTTTTACATTGTTGAGCTAGTTTCAGGGGCAGTAGAATGAATCAGCTATACGTATTCGTATATCCACTCTTTTTTGGATTTCCTTCCCATGTGCGTCCCCACAGAGCACTGAGTAGAGTTTCCTGAGCGGCACAGCAGATCCCCACCAGGTTCTACACATGGCAGTGTGCTCATATCCCTCTCAGGCTCCCGAATCATCCCTCCTTCCCTTTTCACCCAGTAACCGTAAGTTTGTTTTCTACATGGGTGTCTCTGTTTTGTAAACAAGGTCAACTCTACCAGTTTTTTTTTTTTTTTTTAAGATTCCACATATAAATGATGTCCTATGATATTTATTTCTTTGTCTGACTTATTTCACTGAGTAAGACAAACTCTGAGTCCATCCGTGTTGATGCAAATGGCACTAAACGCCCTTTTAAAAGCAGACTGAGTCAGCAGGCAGGCTGCAGAATGCACCGTGGCACTGAGGAAACCCACAGGAAAGTGCTCTACGATTGGAGTGAGGTTTTCGAAGCAAATTCTCAAAGGATTCTCACTTTTAATTTTGAATAAAAAATGATAGAATGACTGGTTTTTGACTTCACCGAGTTGATAAATGAGCAGGAAAGAGTGTTCAATTCTCCTCTTGAAAAACAGACATATATAGAATCTCAGTCTTACACTGATAATAAGCTGGCCACACGGAGGGCAGCTTGTTGCTGTTTATTTAGTCTCCCTTCCATGCCTTTCTATTAAGGAGAAAGCCATGGACTCCCCAGCAGTCCAGAGGTTGAGGCTCCGCCCTGCAGGGCAGCAGGTGCCAGTTTCATCCCCTGTCAGGGAGTGAAGATCCCACGTGCCTTGTGGCCAAAAAGCCAACACACGAAAGAGAAGCAATATTGTAACAAATTCAATACAGATTTTTTTAATGGTCCAAATCAAAGAAAAAAAGAGAAGAATACAGGGGTGACTCAAGAGTTGAGTCCAGACTTTGGAAGGCAAGCCCCACCGCTCCTCTGATTCAGAGGTCAGCGGAGGAAGTCATCAGGAAGCAGGGGAAACCACACTGGTGTTTCACCCCTAGCTGCCCCCATCTCTGCACCTCTAACTGGGGTCATCACAGCAACCCAATAGGGCTGCAAGACTGGAATTGGATAGTGGACACATTACACTCTGCTCATGTCAGGGAAGCAATCAGCATTATTCTCTTCCCAAACGGAACCCATCCTGAAGCTTATAGCGAAAATCAACCGACTGCATGCTCACGACGGTCGTATAGACTAAAAGGGATTGTTAAGACATAGAGAACAGACTTCTGGACACGGGGAGAGGGGAGAGGCTGAGATGTATGGAGAGAGTAACATGGAAACTTACAATACCATGTGTAAAATAGATAGCCAGTGGGAATTTGCTGTAGGTCTCAGGAAACTCAAACAGGGGCTCTGTATCAACCTAGAGTGGTGGGTGGGGAGGGAGGAGGGAGGGGTTCAAGAGGGAGGGGATATACTGCCCTTGTGTACCTGTGGCTGATTCATGTTGAGGTTTGACAGGAAACAACAAAGTTCTGTAAAGCAATTAACTTTCAATTAAAAAATAAATTAATTTTTAAAAAGGCATTGTTTAGAGGGGGAAAGTGCACTGGGTAGAGCATCTGAAGAGCTAGGTTAGCTTTGACCTTGGGAAAAAAAAAAACCTCTCATCTGTCTCTTTGTGTTAGGAAAACTTAATGAAGGTCCCACATGTGAAAATATTTTATAAAGGGTTAAGATGTAAAATTAGGTTCTTGAACATGGAAATTAAAAAAAATTAAAAATGCTGCATTAGCCACTTTTCATTAACATAAATTCTAAACATTGGTGTTCTGTTCTTGCCTGGAGAATCCCAGGGACGGGGGATCCTGGTGGGCTGCTGTCTGTGGGGTCACACACACGACTGAAGCGACTTAGCAGTAGCAGCAGCAGCAACTGGTGTTCAAAATATATTGTTTACCTGTTTACCTGATTCATTCATAGGCCCTCAAGAAATATGAGTTGAAAAAATAAACAAATGAAAGCGATTTTTAAAAGAGGTACTCATAAAATTGTATCAGTAGATTGGGACTTTTCTACATTAACCCTGCATGTCATCTGCTGTTAGCTGACCTTCACATTTCAATAAACACTGCATCTTAATAGTTGGAGTCAACTTTGTGATACAAAATCTTCCCAAATTGTCCTGTGAGTTTTCTTTGAGGGAGGAAAATTAGCCTATCATCACCGTGACAATACTGCATTAATGATTGCTACAAGAGCTTATTCTCAATATGCATTCATTTTTGTGCTATTTCTAGCACAGATAAGACAATTTCCAATGTTCTTCTCTGAATGGATTCTCCACAAATATGCAGAAACACTCTTAAAACAGCAGCTATTTCACCAAGAGGCAATGTACGTCATCGTTTAGGAATCAAACAGAACTGTGTTCATTCTCTTGCCATGTTATTTGGGAGAAATTAAGTCAACTATTATTTATTCACTAGTAACATAGGGGCAATATTTATTAAAAATGGCTTTTAAGTAAGAGTCAAAACAGGTGTTGCATATAACCGCACAGTGCACACTCAGTACACGGCACAACAGCAGCAATAATAACTTGGCAGCTTAAACCCCTGTCCTGAACCGACACACTCGTCCCTCGTTTCCTTCCCTCAGTCACACATTCTCCCCTCTTCTCGCCTCCTTAATCCAGGCTTCCGAGTAGAGTTTCGCGGGGCTTTTCAGGAAGACCTACCGAGAATGGCCAGCACCGTGCTGTCTTTAAGAACCTCCATGGAGCCCGAGCACACGAGGTAGATGGCCTGCAGAGCGTCCCCCTGGCGCAGCAGGTACTCCCCCGGGGCGCAGAAGGAGGTTTTGATGTGCAGAGACAGCGACCGCAGGCAGCCCCGGCTGGCGCACTCGAACAGGGACAGCTGCAAGATCTCCTTGTTCAGGTGCATGGTGATGTCGGAGCGGAGCTCGTCCGGAAAGTCCTTCAAAAGCTGCCAGGGAAGATGAGAGAAGGAGTGAAGCTGGGGAGCAGTCCTGGGCAGCCGGCAGACCGTGAGACCAAGGGACCTTTCCCCACTGTCTGTCGGAGGACAGACGGGGAAGGGACATGTGCGAATAACCCCGGGTCTCTGTGACTGTGACCCGGCTGTGAACTCCTGAATAGTGAGCTGTTCATAAGTCTGCAGAAAGACAGTTACTAAAAGACTCTAGAATGAAACATATTGTTCCTTGTGCCTCTCACAAAGACACTCGACTCGGGACAGAAGAGACGGAGTTTAGGCCCTCTCGAGTTTCCTTGGCTGTCCTGATCATCTGAAGCGAGGAAAAACCAAATAAGCACTTAAAAATGTTGATGACTGACTTTGCTGACAGGCTGATGGGATGGCTGCTTGACTTGGAGGATACCGACAGTGGTGGGCCATGGTGTTTCTGGCAGTCCAAACGTAACATGTTTGCAGAAAATGCATGTTTTTACTTTGTTGGTTTTAAAGGTAAACATTAGCTTGATTACTCTAATAGTCCATGATTATACCATCCAACTGTCATAAGAATTGGTTCCTTCAGAGAGGGCGTCTCACATGAGAATATGTCTACCTGACTGACCGAATAGCAAGCGACTGTGACACGCTGGCTGAGCCACAGCGGCATCAAAGACCCCTGTGGGGCTTGAGAGGCCAAACGCAGAGGTTAGGAAGTTGGTAGGTGTGTGCTGCACTTCTTAGACCTGCACTAAGGCCCTTGTTTTTACCTTAGAATATGTGCTTTCTGCCTGAAAACGCCAACAGGAGAAATTGACATTACCTCATTGGAGTCTATTCCATTGTTGACTGACCAGGTTGTCTGGAAATACTCCAGCATCCTCTGCTTGAGCTGCTGGGGCAGGTGATGGACACGGATGAAGTCCTTCAGATCCTTGGTCCTGGTGTGATAGAGGGACCACCTGGAGTACATCCTCTGGATGATTGCCGTCACGTTTCCGAACACCAGGGCGTGCATCAAGGCTGAGGAGACAACGCCACACGTCACGGGGGCTGGGGGCTGCCGCCTCACCTACACACGCGCAGGCTGCAGATGGGGATCAGAGGAGCGTGGCCGCGTGGCCACTGTGTCACAGCTGCTTTGAGTGAGAATCATGGAATTCTGTTACGATAAAGGCTGTACGTCGAAGCAGATTTAGCTAGATAAGATACCTATATTTCATAATGAGCTTGCCTTTCAGCACATTGAGTCTTTGTATGCTTGATATCATATTCCTTGACTAGCCAATTTTCGAAGAGACAAGAAACTATGATCTAAAACATTTTAATCTGTGAGCAAAGGGAACTTCAAGCCTCGTCTGCTCATACATGGTGAAGAGGAGAGACTCGTTCATCACATGGATCCGAGCGCAGCATGCAGGCATCATGACTCCCCTGCTAGAGTAAGTTAGCTGAGATAGTTAACCCGTTTACTGGTGACCTTAGTACACTGAATGGAGTACCACTTATCTTGGCACATCTGGGATTTCTCCTCCTTAAATATCTTGTAACTTACTTAATTAACTTCATGAATCATGATTCACATTGAACAAATTATTTTAAAAGGATGTCAGTGATCTTAGATGCTGATAAGAATAGAATTAATTTTAAAATACATATATATTTTCTTTTTGGCCTCACCACACAGCATGTGGGATCTGAGTTCCTACCAGGGACTGAACCTCTGCCCCCTGCAGGGGGAGCACAGACCTGACCACTGGGCTCCAGGAAGTCCCAGGAGAGGTTATTATTGAAAGGTGCCTGGACTATAGCAGGCACTCGGCAAGCATTAGCCAGGTAAATTAGCTAACCCACGCTAATGGTCATGTTCCTACCTAGATTAGAAGACTGCTGACAAGCCTTCACTCAGCCATAAATGGGTCTGAGCCTGTCTACACAACCCTGAGAGACGAGAGAGCAATGTGTGCCGAGAGTGCACAGGCTCGTGAACTGTGGCACTGCTACCCTGACACAGGCATTCTGCTGCAGGCACGTCGCCACGGGATGCGCCCCGACTCAGTCACTTCAATCCCATGTGGCTTGATCAGAATGAAAATATCTTAGAAAAACACTCAATAATATGAAAAATAGACCCCCTTTGACCCACACTTAATCTGTTGGCCACCATTCCGGTTATGACAAAAAGTTTTATTTTGTACTCTCTTTAACATCTGTATTACTCTAACAGTTGGGTATAGTTGTGTACACTTGCGTGTGTGCTAAGTTGCTTTCGTCGTGTCTGACTCTGTGACCCTATGGACTATAGCCCACCAGGCTCCTCTATCCATGGGGTTCTCCAGGCAAGAATAGTGGAGTGGGTTGCCATGCCCTCCTCCAGGGGATCTTCCCGACCCAGGGATTGAACCCATGTGTCTCATGTCTCCTGCACTGGCAGGCCAGTTCTCTACCACTAGCAGCGCCTGGGAAGCCCATAGCTGTGTAGGTATAATGAAACTGTTTTAATAATTGCATAGAATAAGCTATCAAGTTAGAGCCTTATAGTTTTATTACAATAACAGTTACATTTCAAAAGTAAGTCTATAATAAAAAACTGGGTTAACCTTTATGAGAATATTAGTCTCTTCCCCAAAGCCATCATTTGAAATTAGTTTTAGGATATTAAATGTGACACATTTATATTAATAAAGACTCCAAAAAAGATGTTAGAAATGTAATTGAGGATTTCCTGGACAACCTGAACCCCAGCTCTCTAGTTGCTTTAATTTTAAGAGTGATAGATATTAAAAATTTTGAGACCATTCAAGGAACAAAGAATCAACAGAGAAAACCAGGAGCTGTGCGTCGAGCCCTTGTCGCCCTTCTGAGAAGAGCCAGATGGTCCATGATTGTGTGACTCCTGTTTCGATGAGATTTCTTGGTCAGATAGTATTTTTTTTTTAATTGGAGTATGCTTGCTGTACAAGGTTGCATTAGTTCCTACTGTAAAGCGAATCGGCTATATGCGCACACATCTCTCCTCGTTTTTGGATTTCCTTCCCATTTAGGTCACCACCGAGCACTGAGCAGAGTCCCCTGGGCTACAGTTTCTCAGGAGGTATCTGTTTTAAGCATAGCAGTGCATACATGTCAATTTCAACCTCTCAGTTCGTCCTACACCCCAGGGTCCATACATTCGTTCTCTGTGTGTCTATTTCTGCTTTGCAAACACAGGTTCATCAGGACCTAATGCTTCTAGAGTCCACACGTATGCATTAACATATGGTATTTGTTTTTCTCTTTCTGACTCACATCATCCCTGCCTCCTCGCCACCAGAGTGTAATGAGAGATCAGGCTTTGCTGACTGGAATTCCAGAGTGGATGGGGGTTGGGGATGGGATTCGTCTTACAGAAGGGGAGTGTGCAGAGGGACCCAACCTCCCAGGAGCTGCATGCTCTGGGGCGGGATCAGGAATCTCAAAGTCAGAAAAGATGGGAGGATTGGGCCCTAAACAGTAGCTGTTGGTCTAACAGTGGGAACGGCCTAGTGACACCACCAGTAGGGAGCCCGAGAAGGCCTTGGACCCCCTGGGTTTGTGGAGCTGGGAGAAAGAACGAGGTGAGCCCACATTTGTGGGCAGATCAGCTCTGTTCAGATTTCAGCGTCGGTCCCTGTGGGATCGGCCAGGAGGTAGGCACTCAGGGAAGGGAGCAGCTTCCCACTCCAGTATTCTCACCTGGAGAATCCTGTGGACAGAGGAGCCTGGTGGGCTACGGTCCATGGGCTCACAAAGAGCCAGACATAACTGAGCAGTTAAGCACGCAAGAAGCTCAGGGGTTGGGTGAAATCACTAACTTCAGCAGGTTTTAGTTAAAAGTAAAAAAAGACTAAAAATGTCTATTTTGTCTGTTAAGACCTGTCAAAACATTTCTATGCCAAAATCCCAAGTCTAAGGAATTATGTTAAAAATTTCTTAGCATCAAATTGATAAATTAGTGCAAATGTGTCAACCTGTTATTACATCCATCCTTCTGAATACTTCAAAATAGCCCCTACTCAAATTCTTCCTTGCCCCTACATTTATCAGAAATTAACCTGTCACACTAACTTCCAGCTAATCTAACACTGGACTTAAAGCTCTTTATCAGGTTAAACACTATCATTGCTCTATGGAAAATACGGCCACCATGCTACTAACGTCAGCCCCTATTAACAGGAAAGGTCTCAATATTCTGTAGAAGAGACTAGGATAGACTTAAAATTAAGACCTATACACAGCTGAGCTCAGCTCAGTCCCTCAGTCGTGTCCGACTCTTTTCGATCCCATGAATCGCAGCACGCCAGGCCTCCCTGTCCATCACCATCTCCCGGAATTCACACATACTCACATCCATAGACTCCGTGATGCCATCCAGCCATCTCATCCTCGGTCGTCCCCTTCTCCTCCTGCCCCCAATCCCTCCCAGCATCAGAGCCTTTTCCAATGAGTCAACTCTTCGCATGAGGTGGCCAAAGTATTGGAACTTCAGCTTTAGCATCATTCCTTCCAAAGAAATCCCAGGGCTGATCTCCTTCAGAATGAACTGGTTGGATCTCCTTGTAGTCCAAGGGACTCTNTCCCATGAATCGCAGCACGCCAGGCCTCCCTGTCCATCACCATCTCCCGGAATTCACACATACTCACATCCATAGACTCCGTGATGCCATCCAGCCATCTCATCCTCGGTCGTCCCCTTCTCCTCCTGCCCCCAATCCCTCCCAGCATCAGAGCCTTTTCCAATGAGTCAACTCTTCGCATGAGGTGGCCAAAGTATTGGAACTTCAGCTTTAGCATCATTCCTTCCAAAGAAATCCCAGGGCTGATCTCCTTCAGAATGAACTGGTTGGATCTCCTTGTAGTCCAAGGGACTCTCAAGACTCTTCTCCAACACCACAGTTCAAAAGCATCAATTCTTCGGTGCTAACCCTTCTTCCCAGTCCAACTCTCACATCCATACATGACCACAGGAAAAACCATAGCCTTGACTAGACAGACTTTAGTCGGCAAAGTAATATTTCTGCTTTTGAATCTGCTGTCTAGGTTGGTCATAACTTTTCTTCCAAGGAGTAAGAGTCTTTTAAGTTCATGGCAACAGTCTCTATCTGCAGTGATTTTGGAGCCCCCAAAAATAAAGTCTGACACTGTTTCCACTGCTTCCACATCTATTTCCCATGAAGTGATGGGACCGGATGCCATGATCTTCGTTTTCTGATTGTTGAGCTTTAAGCCAACATTTTCCCTCTCCACTTTCACTNTCAGCTTTAGCATCATTCCTTCCAAAGAAATCTCAGGGTTGATCTCCTTCAGAATGAACTGGTTGGATCTCCTTGCAGTTCAAGGGACTCTCAAGACTCTTCTCCAACACCACAGTTCAAAAGCGTCAATTCTTCGGTGCTCAGCCTTCTTCCCAGTCCAACTCTCACATCCATACATGACCACAGGAAAAACCATAGCCTTGACTAGACGGACTTTAGTCGGCAAAGTAATATCTCTGTTTTTGAATATACTATCTAGGTTGGTCATAACTTTTCTTCCAAGGAGTAAGAGTTTTTTAAGTTCATGACAACAGTCTTTATCTGCAGTGATTTTGGAGCCCCCCAAAATAAAGTCTGACACTGTTTCCACTGCTTCCCCATCTATTTCCCATGAAGTGATGGGACCGGATGCCATGATCTTCGTTTTCTGATTGTTGAGCTTTAAGCCAACATTTTCCCTCTCCACTTTCACTTTCATCAAGAGGCTTTTTAGCTCCTCTTCATTTTCTGCCATAACGGTGGTGGCATCTGCATATCTGAGGTTATTGATATTTCTCCCGGCAATCTTGATTCGAGCTTGTGTTTCTTCCAGTTCAGCATTTCTCATGATATACTCTGCATAGAAGTTAAATAAACAGGGTGACAATATACAGCCTTGATGTATTCCTTTTCCTATTTGGAACCAGTCTGTTGTNCCAACATTTTCCCTCTCCACTTTCACTTTCATCAAGAGGCTTTTTAGCTCCTCTTCATTTTCTGCCATAACGGTGGTGGCATCTGCATATCTGAGGTTATTGATATTTCTCCCGGCAATCTTGATTCGAGCTTGTGTTTCTTCCAGTTCAGCATTTCTCATGATATACTCTGCATAGAAGTTAAATAAACAGGGTGACAATATACAGCCTTGATGTATTCCTTTTCCTATTTGGAACCAGTCTGTTGTTCCATGTTCAGTTCTAACTGTTGCTTCCTGACCTGCATACAGATTTCTCAAGAGGCAGGTCAGGTGATCTAGTAATCCCATCTCTCTTAGAATTTTCAGTTTATTGTGATCCACACAGTCAAATGCTTTGGCATAGTCATTAAAGCAGAAATATATGTTTTTCTGGAACTCTCTTGCTTTTTCAATGATTCAGTGGATGTTGGCAATTTGATGTCTGGTTCCTCTGTCTTTTCTAAAACCAGCTTGAACATCAGGAAGTTCATGGTTCACATATTGCTGAAGCCTGGCTTGGAGAATTTTGAGCATGA